>PVJC01045102.1:0-13835 GCA_004026665.1 Murina feae | reverse complement strand
ACAACATGCAGGGGAGGGCAAGAGTCTGAGAGATCAACATAGAGGGGGTGCCTGCTCCAAGCCTTGATGGTGTGCCTGGGGGCAGGCCCCCAGCAGGTAGACACACACAGGAGGACTGCTCTGAGCCTCAGATGCGGCTGGGGGCAGGTCCCCAGTGGTGACACACACACACACATACACACACAAGGCGCCTGGCAGATTGGGGCCATCATAGGACATCCACTGAGGGGTCCCAGACTGTGAGAGGGCACAGGCCGGGCTGAGGGACTCCCTCCACCCCGAGTGCACAAATTTTTGTGCACCGGGCCCCTAGTATTAAATAAATGCCTTACTGGCCAATTTTACTCATGCCCCTACAGATAATAGTTCCAAGTCATGAATCCTTGTATACATACAAAACAGTAGATGGTCATTAGGGTAGCTCTATGAATCCCTAAGTGACTTACCCATGGTTTCTCTGTATTTCCACAGGTAGAGTCATGCCAAAGACTGCAGGAAACAGTGAGGTTGGCTTCATTGGATGTGCAACCAGTGAGGTTACACGGGCCCTCACACTCAGAAAGGCCCCAAGTATGGGGTTTAATGCTCAGCATTCCCCATCTTAACATTGTTAGTAATGTCTTTGATTTTGTGATCTGTAGGTGAAGTCTAATGAGGCCGTTAAAACATGTGCCCAAGGGCTTGGAGCCTTGACTCTTCTTGTAACCCTGTCTTCCTAGTTTTGCTGCCTCCTCAGGATGGATCTTTGTCTGTTCCCTGTCCTTGGTCACCTGGGCCTCACCTGGCCTTCCTTCCAAAATGTAGAGAGGCCATGCCCTAACCGGTTTGGCTCAATGGATAGAATGTCGGACTGTGGACTCAAGGGTCCCAGGTTCGATTCTGGTCAAGGGCATGTACCTTGATTGCGGGCACATCCCCTGCAGGGAATGTGCAGGAGGCAGCTGATTGATGTTTCTCTCTCATCGATGTTTCTAACTCTCTCTCTCTCTCTCTCCCTTCCTCTCTGGAAGAAATCAATATATTTTTTAAAAAATGTAGAGAAGCCAGTGTGACCTCACACATATGCAGACTTGATGATTGTTGTATATTTTTGGTTCAAGGCCACTCACTAATAGCATTCCATATTAGGGGGAGGGGGGACTGGAACTATCCTGGTAAGAGGGGAAAATGTGGGAACAGGCATGGGTGATATGGACCTCTGAGTACAGAGGCCAACAGAACCCGGGTGTGGGATTATGGTGGGAGATTGGCTGCATGGAGCTGAATTGTGGTGGGCAAAGAAGAGAAAATGGGTTGAGAGCCTCCCAGCCATGCACACTGAGGTCCATGCAGCTGGCTGCTACTGTCAAACACAGCAGGCCACTCAAAGCTCTTCCTAGACAGGGCGGGCGAAAAAAGAACAAAGGGAACTGACCTTGTGCTTAAGCAAACCATGGAGGGAAGTCAAGTTTCACAGTGAGCTCAATGATGAGGGGGAAAAAGCAAATATTCTCTGGTGAAGGTTGACTTAATTAGCCATTTTAATAATTTATGAGTCTTCAAAATGTTTGCCAGAAGATTCAGAGCTCAGATTCTGCTTCTGGCATTTAGCTAGCTCTGGGATTTCTTGTTCACAAATTGTGCTGCCTCATGGAGCAAGGGCGGGAGCGAGCCTGAGACCGTGAGGTCTGATTCAGCCAGGCCATACACAGTTCTTAATCCTTCGGGGCTTAAAACCTCTTTGAAAATCTCATGAAAGCTCAGGGCACTCGCCCTAGGGAAATATATGTATTTTCATCCTTGAACTCCAGCTTAAGAATCCCCCACTTAGATGACCTCTAAGGACTTTAACATTCTTTTTTAAATTACCCACCAGCCAGGCAGTCTACCAATATGTCACCTGGAAATGCTGTGACTCTGGGTTTGTAGGCAAGCAGCCTCATGTGGATGTTTGCAAAGTGAGAAAGGCATAATGCGATATTTGTTCATTAGGCTGCAGCAATGCTAATGCCAAAAAGAGAGCTGAATGAATCAAAAGGCATGAGTCAGCTCCCTCTCCGCCACCTGCTGTCAGAGGCATCTTGCTGAAGCTGAGGGGATGAGCTCTGGAGTCAGACAGCCTGGGGCCCTCAAACCCTAGCCCAGGCACTTTCTGGCTGTGACTTGGAGGAGTGACTTAACCTCTTGTAGCCTCAGTTTCCTCATTTGTAAAATTGAAACCAAGAGTCTTATGACTTTGATTAAATTTTTTTTAAATCTTAGCTCTAAAAATGCCCTCCCTTTAGAGATCCAGCCTCACCCCCAATAATCAGCAACCCCCGAGGCAGCAGTACACAGTAGCCTAGGCCTGAGCAATGGTCCAGACCTCTGGCAGGCAACAGATAATATTTTGACTTAAGTTACGTTTCAGTTCCTGAATCTTGAGGTGATTTCAGATCCTGAATCTATGATCCCCTGGCTATTTTCCCATGATCCTGGACAGGACACTGGAAAAGACCTCAGAGCTGTCCTCAAGGCCTGAAGAAATGATTCATCATACTTACCTCACCTCTGACCAATCAACTCCCAGCAAGATGTGGAACCCCCAACCCACGGTGTCTTGTGATTTGCCCTATATAATCTGTAACCTATATGCTACGGAGGAGTTTGGGTTTGTGAGCATTAGTTTCCCATTCTCCTAGATGGCATCATTCATCAATAAAATAGCCAATATTTCTCCACTCGGTGTTCAGTGTTTGGCCCTACTAATGCCAGGCAGACAACTCTTTCTGTTCTATAACAAGATGGAGCCAATAAGATGTATCCTATTTCCTCATGTCTGAGGATGAACTAAACCAATCTCTATAAATCATCATGCACAGTGCCTGGGCCTGGACAATAGTGTTCTGTCAAGGGAGTTCATTCTTCTGATCTCACCCAAGAGGAGGAGGGGTGCTGTGAATTCAGGGACTGTGTCTTGATTTAATGCTGGAGGAAGGGACAGACTGCAGAGTGGCTGGAACTCTCTGAACATATGCAGTGCCTTCCCCCTTCCTCAATACCCCCCTCCCCTGACTCCCCTGAGGGAATAAGGGGTGAATTCAGCACCCAAGGCTGGAGCAGGAGTAGCAACCTTGGTTTGGTGCAGCTCCCTGTCTTTTCCTCTCCTCTGCTGTCAGAAGTGTGGAGGCTGCAGGAAACGATGGAGGGGAGGGAGGAAAGATACTGGGCTTTTTCTGGCTGCAGGCCTGACTGCAGCAGAGGAGGAGGGAAGGAGGGGAAGAGGGAGGGAGGGAGGGAGGTAAAGAGAGAGAGAGAGAGAAGAAAGAGAAGAGGAGACCAGCTTTTTCCCTCAGCTTCTGAACAAGCAGCCTGCAGCTATTCAGGAGCCCATAGTGAAGCTGGGGCTGGTCCAGGGGACATGCAGAGCTGAGCAAGATGCAGCTGCGGCTCTCAAGGACCTTGCAACTTTGATGTGGAAATAAGATAAGCCCCAGATTGCTGGATGCAGAGCATCTTGTCCAAATCATAGCCCGGGAAAGGGGGGATGGGGCGCGTGGCATGGGCAGCATGTGGAAAACTTGCTTCCACTTCCACAGTGCCAGGCATCTGACGTGCACTCTCACGGTCACAGTCACATTCCAGCATAGACGCTGTTACCTTTTACTGTAGGATGAAGAAACACGCTCAGAGTGTTGGTGACTCACTCAAGGCAACAGCTGTTAAGCGGTGCCACAGCATTCAAACCTAGTCTTCCTGCCTCTGAAATATTTGCCCCTGTGTTTCATCCAGGCAAGCTAGGGGAAACGGAGATCTCCACAGTCCCGACTCAGAGGCCTGGGAGCTGTTGCTCAGCTGCCACCATGCTATGCAGCCTCGCTTGGTGCATATTTGCCCCACGATTGAGAAGAAGAAAATACTCCTTTCTGGGTTCTCGGCAGTTCACACACCATTTCCTTTCCTCCCTCATTCCCCTAGGAGGACTCATCAGCCCTGCCTTCCCTCACTGAAAAGGAAGGCGGAGTGGAAAGAGGGAAGCGCCTGGATTATATAGAGCCTATCTCAGACCTGCCCTAGGTCTCCTGTCAAATATCAGAAAATCCTAGTTCGGAAAAGTACCTCACAGCATGTAATAGGCCGACTTCGGAGGAATAAATGTTTCAAGGCATTTCCAGCCCCAACAGCAAGAAAGACAGCATGTGTTTGGGCTGCTCGCTGCTCGGAAGGGAGGCATTTTGGATTTCCTGGGAAAGCCGGCTCCTAGAGACTGACAGTGCGTCAGGGAGAAGTAGGTCTACTGCAGGCAGCAGTGGGGAGCGTTAGCTCAGCCTGGGCCTCTGCGGAGGAGGAACCCTGGCCCTGTTGTCCCAGGGAATTTTCTGAGCAGTGTCTCCTGACCTGATTTGTAGCTGGTTAGGTGAATGTGTTATCCAAAGATAGGTGCCCAGCGAAGAGCAAAAGGAGACCACCTCTCCATTCATTTCCAGCCTTTGATTCAATGATGTTAATGAACAGTGATTTTTTTAAATGGAAAGGGCTTTGTCATCATGATTTTTCAATAAAATTCTAGCACAGCTCTTTATTTTCTAAGGCCCTAGGGATCCTTTTTAATATGTTGGTTATGACATATTCTCCAGGGTTCAGCCTTTTATTTCACTGCCAGTTTAAGAGTATCAGAGCATGTAGTTAGAATGTACATCTAAATAATAGATGGCTGCATGATAAAAGCCTATATCATTACTTACACTTAGTAAAGTCCCTTTGGATAGTAAGAACCAGCATGATATTAATTTTTCTTGCTGTCACTTGACAATATGAATTGATTTTGTGTAAGAACCAGGAACTCATTGGATTGAATTTAGGAAATTGGTAAAACAAATTTGATTTCAGTGGGTTTGAATGATTACAATGTAATAAACATATAAAGACTAGAAAGCTAATTTATCATTGCTTTCAGTCATATTTATTTGAAACTCCTTCATCATTGGTATAAACAGGGTTTATTAAAGATGATGAATTCAATTTCCAAATGAGCTGTAAATGGCTTTCTATAGAGAGATTGCTTGATTCCTTATTTTCCTGAATAAAACGTGCTGTTGCCTAGTGGGGTTATATAGCCCGCATATTAATATTAGAGTATTCTGTTGAGCTTGGCATCTATGATGTGCAGTGTTTGATTTGTTCTCTGATCTATTTGTCTTCACTATCTCTAATAAACACTGAGACGGAATGCATAACCTCTTAAGACCTGCACTTCAATGAATCATAAAAGAATGTCTGTGTGGCGGTTTATCATTTGAATGATAATTCTGGCTCCTTTAAGAATGTTAAAGTGTCTGCTCTTCAAACCAGACTACAGTGAAAGGCATGAGAGATGCTGAGGTCACTGATGGGAATCATAATTGACCTTAGCTTTGGTCGCATGGTAACAGACCCTCCGGGTATTAGATCATTGCATACCACAGAACTACCAACACGCTGCTGCCCTCACAGGGGAAATTTTTGCATTGGTAATTTAGAAAACTACATGTAGCAGACCCTGGTAGAGAGACTCAGACCATCTGGAAGATGGTCCTCCAGAAGCCTGTCATATTGTAAAAACCTTTCAATTTCAATTTTTCACAAAAGGATTGTAACTTTCACAGCCCAGTGCCTACTGGAATAATGCATTGCACAAATAAAAACACTGAGAAAGAAATTAATATCTATATGAAGTATCTCCAAATGCTGAGACTAAGGAGGACTTTGGGGGTGGGGGTGGGGAATTTATTTTCACTGTCTCAATGCCAGTTGGCATACTTTATAATATATTAAAGTTATTGTCTATAGAGCTGGAAAAGCTAATTGTCTAAAGAGAGAAGATTCTACCTCTCCCAAGAGCCCTCGTTTGTTGTTGTTGTCTTTCTATATCATAAAACTCTAGATGTAAGGATAAAAATTTCTGGTGGATACGAAGTTGTTACCTAACCTTGGTTTCGGAAGAAAGGATTGCATTGTTAATGACAGTAGTATGTTCACTCCATAATCAGTAACTTTAAAGCAGTCTCCAATAAAGAGATATGGGGATCTCAGATCAAACTAACCTGGGCCACTGACCAAACTAATTTTAAATTCATTCTCTTCAAGTTGACTCAGCAATTCTGAAGTTTAGCAAAGAAATACAAATAAACTATTTACTCATAAATGTGTAGCAATCTCAGGAGTCTAGACCTGTACAATGAAAGTAAGTCAAATTCCCATTTTCTGTCTGTGAATACTGTATTCACAGACAGAAAAGTGCTATGGGTAGGTTTGGAATTCAGTTAGAGATGAGTTAGAAATCTAATTCTGGGACCTACTAGCTACCTTGGGTAGTTGTAGAACTGACCCTGTAAGTTTGCCATGAGGATTAAATGTGATACTAAATGTAAAAAGCTTAGCAAAGAACCTAGAATATAGTGTTTGAAAAATGTTAGCTCCTATAATTATAACTGGAAGTGATAAACACACAAACACACACACACACACAGGTGTGAATGTGGAAAATGGGGTTACTAAAGTTACTATGGCTGGGATAGAGGGTTAGCAGTATTTTAAAGAGTGTGGAGATAGGAGTCACTCTTATAAAGTATAGAAGGGACTAGACTGGGAATCAATGAAACTGGTTCTAGACCTGACTTTTCCTTCAACTAGATGCAGGACCTTGGGCAAGTCACCTAGTCTTTAAGGACCTTAATTTTCTCATTAGAAGGTTACATTAAATGACCTTTGAACTCTCTTTCTACTTAATTTATAATTTAAGGAAAAAGATTCTTAGGATGTCTCACTCCCTCTTCCCCAGACCTACTAAAAGGGACCTTAAAATAAAGAGACCATGTGAATGATTTACAATCTGAGGTCCAAGGAGACCATGAAACTTACCTCAAGATCGTAGAGCTGGTTACTTGGATATAAATTCCTACCCCTGAGTCCCTGTGCAGCAATGGATCCTCTATATGATGTCCAATGACTTGGAGACAGAAGAGGACATAGCCCAGGAGGCACTTGCTGGGGTGGGGGGAGTACAAATGCAGTGCTTGCTGGGAGATAACACCACTAGATATGGAAGGAATCAGTAGTTTGGAGCACAACTAAGAGTTTTAACATGATAAAGATAACTAGGAATTATTCCAGTTTCATTTATTACTAAGGAAGTAACAAATCCAGACAGAATATATTCAAACACAAAAACTTAAACATAAGCATGAGAAAAATTAACAGGACTTTTCTATATCAAGAGTCAAAATAATAGTCTTATAGTTCATATGACTTACTGAAATGGCCTTGGAGACCTAGGCAGTAATCTCCCCTTTTCTCTCCTGACCTTGACGTCACCCGACCCCAAGCATTGAACTCTGAGGTTAAAGCAAAGATCCTGCTCCCCTCCCCCACACCTTCTGCCTTTGAGGAAGCAAGCAGGTGTGAGGATGAGAGCAGGGGCTGCGGGACGGCGAGGCCTCCCTGCCAAGGGCAGTGAGAGCTGCATTCAGTCAGTTATCCCTAGGCGAGGCCCTGCCTGTCTAGGTCTTTCACCTGCAGCTTCCTAATGGCCTTTGTGATATCCATTTTCCAGTTTGACCCAGTGCTCACCTTTTATACCCACCAGTATGAGACCTTGGGAAAAGACTAGAGGCGATGCGAAGACCTACACAGAGATAGCACAAAGAATTGAGCACTTCGAGCAAGAGTCTAGGGTAAAATTGATATTGAGAAGAAAAACTATTGAGGACTAAGAGAAAGCCATTGAAGTGTTTATGGATAGGCTGAATACAACAAATACAGAAAGATGGCCTTTTACAAGTTTGGAATGAAAAACAAAAAGGATGCGTTAAACATTTCTGAGGATCCTTGAATAAAATGACTGGTTCCAGGTCCAAGCAGAGAGAGTACAAGGTGAGCCTGGAACATTTTGTGCCAGAAAGCAAAAAACTACTCAAAAGCGGTTGGAGGTATTTCAAAAGGACACAGGAGTTGGGCTGAATAGTACATACTGGCCAAATTTGGGACAACTTGAGCACCAACAACTAAAATAAATATAATTGATTAGGATACACTGAATTTTTTAAAAAATCCACCAGTTAGTAGGAATGTTCAGAAAAAGAAAGTACTCCTTTACAGAAAAGAATGCCAGCTAATGCATACAGAAGGGACCATAGAATTAGAAAAAACACCATTTTGTAACTCACAATGTAATTATACTATAAGACTCATGAGTGGATGATAAAATCACCAGAGGAAGAGTTATTGGGAAAAACAGGATATTTACATGGTGGTTGAATACTGTCCCACAGATTACTTATTAATTGAAAGTGAAAAATGTACCCTTATGGTGATGAGGTCTGGTAGAAGTCATCTTAACTAAGTGAGCGAATTTATCATCACTAAAAATGGAACAATGGCTATTATGTGGTCTTGAGATGATGCAGTGTGAGATATACAATACGACCCGTGAAATGTCTTTTCCCAAAGGCTTCAACCTGAGTCTTGACAAGCCTTTAAGAACTAAATCCTGGTTTATAGAAAATATAGGAGGCAGAGAAACAAGTCAAATGACACTATGAGAACACAATCAGACAAATCTAGAATGTGGCCATTATAAAAAGAAAACTATCCTGGATTTTTCAAAATATATATGTTATGATCAAATAAAGGTAGGAAAACTGATTTAGATTAAAAAAATTAAGAAAGTCTATAGAGATACGATGTATTCTTGCAAAGTGCAGGCTTTGTCAGATCCTAGTTAGAAAAAAGACATTTTGGGGACACTTAGGGGCATTTAAGTATAGATTAGATCTAAGGTAATTAAGGGAATTTTTTTAAACAAACAAAAATAACTGTGATAACAGTGTTGTGGTTTTGTAAGAGAATATCTTCATTCTTAGGAGAATTATGCTGAAATATAGGGCTGAAATATGATGTCTGCAATTTTCTTTCAAATGGTGCATCCAAAAAAGGCACATCTGTGTGTGTTTGTGTGTGTGTGTGTGTGTGTGTGTGTGTGTGTGTGTGTGGAGAGAGACAGACACAGAGAGAGACAAAAAAAAAAAAGAAAGCAAACAGCCATTGTTGAATCTAAGTGGCTAGTATATGAATGATTTATTGTACTATTCTTTCAAATTTTCTATACATTTGAAATTTTGAAAAATAAATTGAGAACTAAATTTCTGAGTAAATATTCAGAAGTAAAAAAATAAGTTTACATCTGGAAAAACAAAAACTCATTCCTAATTAAGCCTGTTATTGCGAAATGGACACATTTGTCTCTTTGAGCTGCAACATGAATGGCAGGGGCTATTTTACTTTAGAGCCAGGGTAAGTGAGAATGTGCTGGCAAAATAAAAATGTTTTCAATAAGTGACTTCCATTTTCTCATCCAGAGGGGAAACTGAATTTAGTTTAGAACATTTTAAAATCTTTTTTCAAAGCAGACAATGATTTACTCCAAGTTCCATAAGCAGAACCTACAAATATTGGCTAGGTGTGGAATGGAAAGCAATAAGAGGGAAAGAGAGGATTCCCAGTAATGCCAACTCCCCAGTCCTGAGAATGAGAATTCTATTTTTTTCCTGTTAACCCAGCTAAAGAATAGTAAAGAACCAAGCTGGTATGAAGAAAATGAAGTTAAAATGTGAGGTCCAGCCCTAACTGGTTTGGCTCAGTGGATAGAGCGTTGGCCTGTGGACTGAAGGGTCCCAGGTTTGATTCCGGTCAAGGGCATGTACCTTGGTTGTGGGCATATCCCCACTGGGGAGTGTGCAGGAGGCAGCTGATTGATGTCGATGTTTCTAGCTCTCTATCCCTCTCCCTTCCTCTCTGTGAGGGATCAATAAAATATATTTTTTAAAAAATGTGAGGTCCACAGCAGAGAATTCATACCTCCTATGTAGGCCCCACACTGCCAATACAATACCAACCACGACATCAATCACCTTTTCTGTGAAACCATTCAGATGGAAAGCACAATTATTGTAGCTTAATTATGTGGTGCTAATTGCTTTAGTTCTTAATTTCATCAAGCTAATATAAACTGAACCATAAATTATCTAAGTAAGATGGGGAAAAAACAGTTTAAAAATTATATAAACAGCTATTGTACAATGACATCCTAAATAATCCCAAGAAAGATGAAATTTAAAATTATATTTGATTAAGTACATATTTAACATTTTCAAATTGACTTAAATATAATAAACTATATAAGGAGATCAAAATTATCCTATTAACTACTTTCTCTGATAAAAAAAGGATTGCAGTATTTATAAGAACTCATACTTCATACAAAATCTTCTGAGTGCTTATTAACAACCATATAAAAAAGGTATGTACATAAAAATAATTTTTTTTGTCCATTCATCCATCTACTCATTCAAGAAAATTTATTGACCATCAACAATGTCCCAGCACCCTGCAAGGCAGTGACAGCAAAAACATATTATAGACCCTGAAGGAACTCCACCTAGTTGGAACGACAACCTATAAGAAATACTATTTTAAAATGTTGTGAGGATATTTTGAGAGTGATTTTTTTCTTTTTGGGGCCAGGAGAGAGGGCTTGTGGAGTTAGGATGACATCATAGGGTGTATGATGCTTGGGCCAAGTATGAGCTATGTGCAGCAGGCTGTGGGAAAAGGAAGTAGGATGTTCCAGGCAGAGGGAGCAGCTGGACCAAAGACATGGGAGTAGAAAACTATATAGTGCATCCAGATATCTGCAAATACTTTGGGTGACAGTGTAGAGGGAGGCACTTAAAATTTTGTGTTGTTTTTTTAAATTTCAGAGAGGAAGGAAGAGGGAGAAAGAGAGAAACATCAATGATGAGAGAGATGCAATGATTGGCTGCCTCCTGCACATCCCTCACTGGGGATCGAGCCTACAACCTGGGTATGTGACCTGACAGGGAATCAAACTGTGACCTCTTGGTGCATCAGTCAATGTTCAACTACTGAGCCGATGTTCAACTACTGAGCAACAATGGCCGGGTTCCTGTGCTCCTTATCATAGCACATTTATTCTATAACTAGGGGCCCGGTGCACAAAAATTTGTGCACTCGCGGGGAGGGGGTTCCTCAGCCTGTGCCCTCTCGAAGTCTGGGACCCCTTGGAGGATGCCCACCTGCTGGCATGCCTGGCCAGCCTGGGTGAGGGGCTGATGGCTGTTTGCAGGCTGGCCAAGCCCCCCAGTGGGAACCCTTACCCCATGGTGGTGTGGCCAGCCTGGGTGAGGGGCTGAGGGCCGTTTTCAGGCTGCCCACAGCTCCTATTGACCCAATGTCCCAGCGAGGCTGGCTGGAATCAGGTTTCTGGGATTTATCTTCTATAATTGAAACTTTGTTGCCTTTAGCGAAGGCCTAGGCAGGCAACAAAGCCTCCTGTTTGCTTCAGCTCTGTGGCTTCTATAATTGAAACATTGTTGCCTTGAGCAGAGGCCTGGCCAGCCTAGACAGGCAGCTTCAACTCCATCGCTGGTGCAACGGAAGCCTACTATTTGTTCTAGTTCCAAGGCTGCTGGCCTCCATCTTGGCTGGGTTAATTTTCATACAGCTGCTCTGATTGGCTGATGGGCGTGGCTTGGCTGGTGGGCATGGCTTAGGTGTCTTGGAGTGATGGTTAATTTGCATATTACTTTTTATTAAATTAGTAATAAAAGGATAATATGTTAATTAAACCAGACGTCCTTCCTTCAGGATGAGGCTGAGGTGGCAGAGGCCCTTGGCTGCAGCAGCGGTGTTGGCAGGTGAGGGCCAGGGCCAAGGCCCTTGCATGAATTTCGTTCATCCAGCCTCTAATATTACATAATAAGCTATTATGTAATGAAATGGTATTTATTGAATGAATGGTTTAGGGTGACCCTGGTTTGCCTGGGACTGTCTGGTTTTAGCACTAAAAGTCCTATCCCAGGAAATTCGTCAGTCCTAGGCAAATCTAGATAAATGGTCATCCTAAATTGACATTTCAAATTTTTTTTGAATGAGCAAATGAATGAATGACAGTGTCAATATCAAAGTTAATGACCCTCAACTTTTCTTGTGTGTATATGAGCATAAGCCCAATTGGAATGTCTGGAGGATTCAGTTCTTTTCCTATATGCTTTACCCCTCATTGAACTGAGGATCCTGTGGAAAGACATTCTCATGACCTGGTTGAATTCCAGTCCCAGCTCTGTTTTGCCCCATAATCCTGTAAGAAAATAGCTTAACTTTCTCAAGCACGGCTCCTTATCCAAACCAAAAAACAAGAAAATGATTTGAGTATTATTTCTCAATTCTCTTAAAGTTGGCACATAACAAGTACCATTCTAGATGCACAGGAAAGAAGCTGATGCAATATTATTGATGCCTTAAGGCATTTAGGGTTTAATTCTTTCACCCGTAAAGAATTACACAGGTCTTACAGTCAAGAACGCCACTGTGATTGTCCTCTGCTCTTGTTCATTAGCACAACGGGCTGACGGAGAAAAGCTATGGAAAGCGTCAAAGGACAGGACTCGTGTTATCTGTGTTCTGCAAATTGAAGAACTGAGGCCTGGACAGGAAGTGCATACTCATTTTACAAAGATAGACATAGGTAGAAAGCTATAAGATCTCACTGGTTAGGAGGATAAAATAGAAATACAACCAGCTACCTCCTATGCCTTGATGTAGCGGGTGTCACCAACGTGACTTCCCAGCTGGCAATTGCCAAAGACAGGCTGCACTGTGTGTCATCTTGTGGAAGACAAATTATCTATAAATAAATTGACTTGGAACAGTCTCAAATACACAAAAACCACAATGGTTTTAAAAGCAAATCTTGACTTCCCCCCCTAATTTTCTTTCTCTTCTTGGAGAGGTAAGCAAGGAAGTTTCCATAAGATAGGCCTTACTGAAAATCAACCCAAGAAACCAGAAAGTTCTTTGTATTTTCTTTAATAGGCATATTTCAATACCAAATACTTGTTTGAAAGCTCCTTGACTCAATAATACATCTCTAAGCATGCGCCTGTATATTAGACTTCAGCTCCTGCCTCTTATATCAATTCTTTAAAAACATTCATTTTCTAAAGGAGGTGATTATGTATTTTGTTGTTCACTTTCCCATCATTAAAAATTTCATATGTAAATCACTGGAAACTGATAAGGTAATGTGTAAAGAGGGAATGTTTGTAGTGACTAACTGAAGGAAAAGATTATTGATGGCTCTTCCATTCGAGGAGGAATCAGAGACAAATTTCTGAATAAATACCTTGTATAGACTTGGGAGTTACCAGAATGCAGAGTAATGGTGGCCTTAGGGCTCTGTTTTCAGCTCAGATTCTGGAGCAGAGGTACC
The DNA here is from genome assembly GCA_004026665.1 of Murina feae. Classification (NCBI taxonomy): domain Eukaryota; kingdom Metazoa; phylum Chordata; class Mammalia; order Chiroptera; family Vespertilionidae; genus Murina; species Murina feae. The sequence continues at coordinate 550 of PVJC01045102.1, read as the reverse complement.
TACTTTTAACTAACATTCTTAATAGTATTTCATTTTTAGGAAATAGGATGCCTTTCCCCAATGGCATCATTATATCATGACAGGACAATAGAAGCACAGGATCCTGAGTTTTCATTGAACAATCATTCATCTGAAAGGAAGGTCACAGGGTTGCCAATCTACTCTATAAAAGCGAAATATTAAAATTAACCGTTTCTCCGAGACGGGTAAGCCACACCCACCAGCCAATCAGAGCGGCTGTATGCAAATTAGCCCAGCCAACATGGCGGCCGCCACTCACGGACCTGAGTAAACAACCCTTTCCATTGCGGCAGGAGCGAAAGTGAAGCTGCGCCCGCTCAGCTCAGCTCTGATTAAACTGCCTCTAGCAAAACACAGATTTGAAACATTTGAAACAATGTAACAATCATAGAATCCTCCGGAGCTGAAGGAAAGAGCAGCTCTGGCCTAACCAGTAAAAGTAACAATTGTTTCATTATAGACGCTGCTGCGAGGTGAAGCAGAGGAGGCTTCAGTTAGTTAGAAGGCCGCCTTAAAGGAACAGTGTATC
>PVJC01045101.1:0-13835 GCA_004026665.1 Murina feae | reverse complement strand
TGGAAACTGCAATGGAGGGGAGCGATGGTAGCATGTCTGATGTCCATAGTGGAGGGTGTGCCCCTAAGTTTATGGGACATTTCCCCAATGCACCAACCAAATCACTTTAGTAACCTTTTAAACCAGTAGTATCAAGAGAGAATTCCATTACAACTGGTCTTATGACAGACACTAGGGGCCCGGTGCACAAAAATTTGTGCACTGGGGAGGTCCCTCAGCCCTACCTGTGTCCTCTCGCAGTCTGGGACCCCTCTGGGGATGTCCACCTGCTGGCGTGCCTGGTCAGCCTGGGTGAGGGGCTGATGGCTATTTGCAGGCTGACCAAGCCCCCCAGTGTGGACCCTCACCCCATTGGGATGTGGCCAGCCTGGGTGATGGGCTGAGGCCCTTTTCAGGCTGCCCACAGCCCCTTCAGGGTGCAGGTCCCAACTGGGGTGTCTGGCTGGAAGCAGGTATCTGGGATTTATTTAACTTCTATAATTGAAACTTTGTTGCCTTGGTCCCCTGGCAACCCAAGGTCCCACCCCCGCAGTTATCTGGGGTTTGTTAATCTTCTATAATTGAAACTTTGTAGCTTTGAGTAGAGCTCAGGGCCCACTGGACCCTGACTTCCTCCATTGCCTGGGACAACTCCAGCTTCGTGGCTGCTGCCATCTTAGTTGAGTTAACTTGAATGTATGCTCCTGAGTGGTTGGTGGGCATGGCTTGTGGGCATAATGGAGTGACAGTAAATTTGCATATTACTCTTTTATTAGATAGGACTAGAGGCCTGGTGCACGAAATTCATGCACGGAGTGAGGGTGGGGGTGGGGGTGGTGTCCCTCAGACCGACCTGCATCCTTTCCAATCTGGGGCCCCTTGAGGGATGTCCGACTGCCTGTTTAGGCCCAATCACACCGGTGGGATCAGGCCTAAACGGGCAGTTGGACATCCCTTTCACAATCGAGGACTGCTGGCTCCCAACCTCTCGTCTGCCGATTGCTCCTAACCACTCCCCTGCCAGCCTGATCAATGCCTAAATGCTCCTGTGCCAGCCTGATTGCCCCTAACTGCCCTTCCCCTGTCAGTATGGTCCCCCCCAACTGTCCTCCTCTACAGGCCAGGGTCCCCCACAACTATCCTCCCCTGAAAGCCTGGGTCCCTCCCAACTGCCCTCCCCTCCAGCCCTGGGTCCCCCCAACTGCCCTCCCCTGTAGGCCTGGGTCCCCAACCAACAGCCCTCCTCTGCCAGCCTGGTCCCCCCCAAGTGCCCTCCTCTGCCAGCCTGGTCCACCCCACCCGTCCTCACATGCAGGCCTGGGTCCCCCCCAACTGTCCTCCCCTGTAGGCGTGGGTCTCCCCCAACTGCCCTCCTCTCCCAGCCTGGTCACCCGCAACTGCACTCCTCTACAGACCTGAATCCCTGCCAACTGTCCCCCTATACAGGCCTGGGTACCCCCAACTGCCCTCCCCTGCAGGCCTGGGTACCCCTCAACTGCCCTCCCCTGCAGGATTGGGTTGTCCCCCCACAACTGTCCTCCCCTGCTGGCCTGGGCCCCCTCCAACTGTCCTCCCCTGCAGGCCTGGGTCCCTCCATCTGTCCTCCTCTACAGGCCTGGGTCCCTCCCAACTTCCCTTCCTTGCTGGCCATCTTGTGGTGGCCATCTTTGACCACATGGGACAGCCATCTTATGATGGTCAATTTGCATATTACTCTTTTATTAGATAGGAATAGAGGCCTGGTGCATGAAATTCATGCATGGAGTGGGGTTGAGGGATGGTGGTAGTGTCCCTCAGACCAACTTGCACCCTTTCCAATCTGGGACCCCTTGAGGGATATCTGACTGCCCTTTTAGGCCCGATCACACCTGTGGGATCGGGCCTAAACGGGCAGCCAGATATTCCTTTCACAATCCAGGAGTGCTGGCTCCCAACCTCTCCCCTGCTGATTACCCCTAACCACTCCCTTGCTAGCCTGATCAATGCCTAACTGCTCCTGTGCCAGCCTGATTGCCCCTAACTGCCCTCTCCCTGCCAGTAAGGTCCCCCCTAAATGTTCTACCCTGCAGGCCAGGGTCCCCCACAACTTCCCTCCCCTGCAGGCCTGGGTCCCCCCAAAACTGTCCTCCCCTGCAGGCCTGGGTGCCCCCCAACTGCCTCCTCTGCCAGCCTGGTCCCCCTTACTGTGCTCCTCTGCCAGCCTAGTCCCCCTGCAATTGTCCTCCTCTGACAGCCCAGTCCCTCCCAACTGTCCTCCCCTGCAGGCCTGCGTCCCTGCCCAACTGTCCTCCCCTGCAGGACTGGGTCCTTCCCAACTGCCCTCCCTTGCTGGCCATCTTGTGGTGGCCATCTTTGACCACATGGGGCAGCCATCTTATGATGGTCAATCTGCATATTACTCTTTTATTAGATAGGATTATAATTACTTCTGCTCTTTTAGAGCACACATGTTACATAGCCTTTTAAAGCAGCATTTCATCAAACCAGAAACACATCCTATATAATAAAAGAGAAACATGTAAATTGACTGTCGCTTCTCCGCACTCACCAGCCAATCAGGAGTGGATATGCAAATTAACCCAACAAAGATAGTGTGTTAATTTGCATACCCAGGCTCCAAGCGGAGAGCAGAGTGGGAGAACCGGCAGCTTGGAGGGACATGGCAGAGTGGGATGCCATGAGCAGAAAGGGAAAACCGAGTGTCGGGAGCACCAGGAATTCTGGGAATAGTTCTGGTAGCAGACGGATCTTCTAGACACTAGAGTTAAATGAGCCTGGAGCAAGTTACTGTTGCAACGGGGGATGGAGGAAAAGCAAAGGTGAGAGACATAGGTACAATCAGAGCGTCTAGGAAAAATTAAAGGACGATATCCGAAAACTTCCAGGAAATCTCCACCAATGAAGCAAAGAAAAAAAAATGCCTCTATTTTTCTGTGAGCAGAAAACCAAACAGGGTTGGGGGTCTCAGACAATTCACTCATATGATTGCAATGACAGATGCCAACTCCTGGTTTGGAGAGTGCTCTTCTGAGGGCTCCCAGATTGGAGGGTGCAGGTCTGGCTGAGGGACCCACCCCCAGTGCACAAATCTTTGTGCACTGGGCCTTAGTATACACATACAAGTTCTACAGGACACTTTACAAACTGTGGCCATGAACCACCTGCACTGCAAGCACTTGGTTGCCTAATATATACCTGCATTTATGGGTGGTCTATAAGACCTAATGGGATTGGGCTCCAGGAACCTGCCTTTTTAAAAAGATGGGCATGGATCTGTGGATTGGAATCCAGTGATCTCAGGCCTTCTACCAGGGCTTGGCATGTAAAAATAAGACAATAGACTAGGAAGGGAAAGGCCATCCTGACAGTGACAGTGCTACTAAGAATAGCAGCAGTAGTAACAGAAGGATCATGTTATAGTGCTTACCATGTGCCAAAACCCATTTTAAGCAGTTTGCATATATTAAATAATTTAATCCTCACAACAACCCTATGAGGTAGCTACAATCATTTTGTTCATTTTGCAAATGAAGACATTGAGGCAGAAAGAGATTAGGTAACTTGCCAAAGATCACACACTGGAAAGTCGCAGAGCTGAGACCTGAGTCTAGGCAGTGTATAGCTCCAGAGTCTTACCCATGAGAAGCAATAACTAACTTCTCACCTACTTATTAGCACTACAATTTTACTAAGCAATTTATATTTATTTACCTCTCCTGGCCCTCGGCCATTGGAAATAGGAACTGACAGTGCAAGAAAGAGGCAGCAGAATCCCCTAACCACAATAGTCTAGAGAAGAAAACAGTACCAGCTGATCACTGCTGATGTATCTGTGATCCTTTGTGCAGGTTCTGGAGTCAGATCCAGCAGCTCTCTCAGGAGCACGGAGTCTATTACTTTCTCAATTGTATAAATTATTAAAAGTTAGCACCAACAAAGATGTATAATCTTTATAATATTTACATGTTGGAATATTAATACTTATAATATTGTGCTAAAATATCTATTTTGTATTTTCTGATGTCCTTAAGAAAATGCTCTTATGCATTCTCTTGTATAGAATTAGCAAAAGTTCTAAATATCCATGCACATTTTCATACGACAAGGAAAAATCATTACCCCATATAAATGCCCATTGCCATGGTAAACCCATTAGGAAGTGGGCAAGAAGAGTGGATGTGCTTGCCTCACAAGACGAGGACCGACAGATAATAGCATATAAACACCCTTCAACTTCTGCAGGGCCTGAAATATAAAAACAGACATTCTAAAACAATCTTCTAAAGACTCACAGGGAAAATGACATTAATTGCTTTTTTCTTCAGTATTCAGACCATGTCTGGGTCATCATGAAGTTTCCAGGTAATGCGTTTTAGTCCACAAACATTTCAGGGTTTTAAGTGTTTTAGAGTTAGCTTATTTAGTCCTCATAGAGATAGCATATTACCCTGTGATGCAGGTAATATTATTACCACCATTTCTTAGATGTGTTCATCTGAAAAGGCACAAATTCAAGTGATTTGCCCGAGATTATGAAATTGGTGAGTAGTGGATCTAAGTTTGAATCCAGGAAGGCAGCTCATGCTAGTAATCTCCACACCAGTTTAACTTTCTCACTGTTAGCTTTATGTGTAACCTGTAGCCTCAGCATGAACCCAGGTTAAAGACTTTCATCCCCAAGAATATTCATTCTATATACGAAGACATACATGAATAAAAGCATTTTAGAAAAGCATACTTGAGACTTATTCTATATACCAGGCAGTTTTCTAAGCCAGTATAGTTAGCCCTGAACACCTCACCTATATAGGGTTTTGTACATCAAAAATATGATGTTCCTCCCATGCTCATTACTTATAACTATGGCCTATATCTGTGTCAGAGAAAGGGAGGGGCTTTATTCTTGGTGCTGTCTCCAAACAGGCAGTAACTCTACCTTTCTCCAAGAAAGAGTATGAGGATATTTTCTGGGGGCAATCCTGCATGAAATAAATTGTGTTGTCTTTTTGAGAATGCCATGCAAAGTGTCCACATCCATTTCCTAAAGTTCAGTGATTCTAAATACTTGCGACATTGCAAGAATAAAATTTCTAGTCAACAGTTAGACATTTACAACTTCAGTACCTTTGAATCAAGCCCAAGGCCAGCACAAACCATTATGATAGACAGGGCTATGCTTCTTAAAGCAGAGGACCACTTGTGCTTGGTCTGTACATTATCACTGATAATGACAGGGATATTTTTATGAGAAACCCAGCAAGCAGCATGCCTGGAATGGAGAAGTCAAACAACCCTTTAGATAGTTTTCAAATACAGAAAACACTTTGGCACTGTGGATGTGAGAGAGACTACTCTGTAATCTCAGGATCCACTTCCTTTATGCTTAGCCCTCAGATAAAATTTCACTAAGCTTTAATTTAAAATTAATATAATAAAGGAGCAAAGAAAAAGCCTTAGTATGCCAATTAAAAGGACAGATTAGGATAATTATTAGAATAACTGAAATTGAAAGAGAGAAATAGGCAGTATTAAAAAGTGTGATCAAATATTAAATGTTTTAATAAAATGTCTAATTCAGTCATCTCTTTATGTGCAACTAACAAATAGCTCCTGAAATTATTTGCATGAAATAAATTCCATTGTCTCAGATTACCTGAAATAAATATAAACACCTATATGGACTCTATTGTAACTTCAAACCAGATAATTTAACAAAAAAGACATAACCTGCTTTACAAAGGCTTAAACGTGAGTTATGGTGATTTGGAAATTGCTCTCTCATGTCAGCTGGTGCCTCCTTTCATTCAGTCATTAAACACATATCACTGCCTTCAGTATCTGAGACACTGTGGTAGAAGCATGTCAAACTCGTGGCCCGTGGGCTGCATGTGGCCCACAATGAATATTTTTGTGGCTCAGCCAATATAACGGTATGTAAGAAACATTTTAATAAAAATTTTGTAACAATTTTTATAATATCTTGTTATACATAATTATTAATAACGAACTACAACATTCGTTAATGACTGGTTACTATAATGATGTTGCATCCATTTCCCTTACCTGTCTTATGTGCAGGCGCACAATTTCTCTCCACTAATACTAGCAGCAGACATTTGTGCAGTTATTGTATGGTAAGTTAATGTTTAGGAAAAAATATTAAGTTTCGTTAAAATGTTCTATTTTATGTTCACGATTACTTATTTATTTCAGCCCTTTGTATTCAGCATGTCTCTATCGAAATAAACCTACGTTTCTATGAAAATTGAAACTTTTGTTTCTTTGCAACCTACATAAACTTAAACCTTGTTTATTTGGCCCAAGTTAGCCTTTGAGTTTGACATGCTTGGAGTAGTAGGTATCCTATCTAATAAAAGAGTAATATGCAAATTAGGCACCACTCCATGACAAAGATGGCTTCCCCCATGGCCACAAGATGGTGGTGCCCATAGCCATAAGATGACTGCTACCATAGCCACAAGATGGCCACACCCATGGACACAAGATGGTGGTGCCCACAGCCACATCTAATCTAATAAAAGAGTAATATGCAAATTAACCCAGCCAAGATGGCGGCCGGCAACCATGGAGCTAGAGCAAACAGGAGGCTTCCATTGCACCAGCAATGGAGTTGAAACTGCCTGCTTCCGCCAGCTGGGCCTCTGCTCAAGGCAACATAGTTTCTATTATAGAAGCCATGGATCTGAAGCAAACAGGAGGCTTCGTTCCCTGCCTAGGCCTTTGCTCAAAGCAACTTCGCTCAAAGTTTCAATTATAGAAGATAAATAAACCCCAGAAACCTGATTCCAGCCAGCCTTGCTGAGACATTGGGTCAATGGAAGCTGTGGGCAGCCTGAAAACGTCCCTCAACCCCTCACCCAGGCTGGTCAGGTACCCCATTAGGGACCTGAACCCTGAAGATGTGGCCAGCCTGAAAATGGCCCTCAGCCCCTCACCCGTGCTGGCCAGGTACCCCAGTAGGGACCCAAACCCTGAAGGGAATGTGGTAAGCCTGAAAACGGCCCTCAGCCCCTCACCCAGGCTTGCCACATCTCCATGGGGTGAGGGTCCCCACTGGGCGGCTTGGCCAGCCTGCAAACAACCATCAGCTCCTCACCCAGGCTGGCCAGGCATGCCAGCAGGTGGACATCCCCCAAGGGGTCCCAGACTGCAAGAGGGCACAGGCCGGGCTGAGGGACCCTTCCCCCCCCCCACCGAGTGCACAGATTTCTGTGCACCAGGCCCCTAGTCCTATCTAATAAAAGAGTAATATGCAAATTAGATGCTACTCCATGACAAAGATGGCCGTGCCCATAGCCACAAGATGGCCGCCACCATGGACACAAGAAGGAGGTGCCCATAGCCATGTCCTGTGTAAGAAAAGAGTAATACATTAATTAGACATCACTCCATCACAAAGATGGCCACTCCCATAGCCACAAGATGGCAGCACCCAGTCTGGCTCAGCCCTGCCACTGAAGTGGTCAGGCCTGTTAGCCAGGCAGGTGGCAGGTGAGGTGGAGGGCATGAGGGGTGGAACAGGCAATCAGAGGGGGCTGGGGGTCCCCTTCCCATACCAGAGGCCTTTGCTAGAGACCTGAGGCATGGGCAAGGGCAGAGCCAGTGATCGGAGGGGGCAGGGGCAGAGCTGGTGATTGGAGGGGTATGAGGGTGCCCTATCCAGGCATAAGGCCTGGGCCAGAGGCCTCAGGCCTGGGCAGGTGCAAGGCCAGAGATCACAGGGGCTTGGGTTCCAGTGGAGCCTGCAAAGCAGGGGCCTCGGGGTCCCCTGCCTAGGCATGTAACCTTGGCCAGAGGCTGCCAATGAGACAAGGGCAGAGCTGGCAATGGCAGGGGGCAGAATCAGAGCCGGTGATCTCGGAGGCCTGTGATCACAGGGGCTTGGTAGTCCCCTGCCCAGGCCTGCAGCCTCAGGCAGAGGTTACAGGCCTGGGCAGGGGTGGAGCTGGGATTGGAGCAGCAGGGGTAAAGCTGGTGATCAGTGAACTATAGAGGAAACACCTTTTCTGACCACTCACTGGCTAAGCTCCCTGTATGCCACTGGTAATATTCTTAGTAACTTGGGTAATAAGAATCCCTAAAGTCAATCTAGGGTTTTTCCACTACACTCCTGGAGAAAAAAATGAAGGTCCACTGCTGGAGGGCTAAGAAATGTCATATCCTGCCCTAGCCAGTTTGGCTCAGTGTATAATGCCTCAGCCTGCTGATTGCAGGGTCTGGGTTCAATTCTGACCAAGGGCATGTATCTAGGTTGCAGGATCTTCCCTGGCTGGGGCCCAGGTCAGGGCATATGCAGGAGGCAACCAATCAAAGTGTTCCTCTCACTTTGATATTTCTCTCTGTTTTTCCCTTCTCTTCCACATTCTCTAAAAATCAATGGAAACATATCCTCAGGTGGGGATAAAAAAAAGAAAAGAAATGTCATATCCTATGAAAGACACATCTTGAAAATGCCTAAAGAAAGTTGTCATTTTTTTCATGGTGAAGGGACTGGAGTCCGTGTTGATGAAAACACCTTGGTGGCTTCAGTGACTGGCAGTGGCTATAGCAGTGGGGTGATGGGGCTGGTGGCTTCCCCTGATTAGCCTATTCGCCTCCTACAAAGGGAGGCCAGACTGCGGCTTAGGCCAACTCCTCAAGGGGATCAGGGAGCAGGCCTAAGTTGTCAGTAGGACACCCCCTGAGGGCTTCTAATATGTGAAAGGGGGCAGGCTGGGCTGAAGAACCCCCCCCCCCCAGTGCATGAATTTCATGCACCAGGCCCCTAGTTTGAGATAATGAACAAGGACTCAGTTCTGCTTTCAGCCTGTAGGAGAGCAAGATGAACTGACAGTCTCAGTGTTATGGAAGCATCAGTATGAACTGAGACAGACAGGAGATGTGAGTCCCAGAGGTCCCAAGAAGGGGGAGGGGAGAAAGGCAGGGTTAGGAGAGCTAAGACGTTAATGGAAGAAGCAGAAGTTTCTTCCAAGGTAGGGAGAGAAAGTGGAACACATTCTGAGACCTGCAAGTAGTTGAGTGTGACTGAGGAAGCTGAATTGTGAGCCAATTCTGCCCTTGTTCTTATCACGTCCACACCACCGGAAAGATTTCTCCGTCAGACACTGTGAGGCTCCTGCCCTTCATCCTTCTCCATCAGTACCCTCTTCCCACCACGTCCTGAGAAGCACCACTCATTAAATGACTAAACAAATTTAGTAAGGTTGAGGCCTTCTGTATGTAAACTACTAGCATAGATATGAATTGCAAGCATAGCTTTTTGTGACTTGCACCAGACAGCTTCATGCTAGAGAGCATCATTTCCAAGCATCTGTCATCACTGCCATTTAGTCTAGATGGTCTCAAAGTTCTGGATTCTGTAATCCTGTTCTTTCTAGATGTTTTGATAAACTATGAACTAGCCTATTCTTTTTAAAAGAATAATGATAAGAATAATATATACTCATGGTAAAATTAAAACATTACAGACAAGGGTAAAGTAACAAGTGCATGCCCAACCTCACCTGTAACTTTTTATCTTCCTTCCCCAAAGTTTCCACTGTGAAGGGTTTTCTGTGCCCTCCCTGAGCATCTCGTTGCCTCCACAAGCATGCCTGTCGGTGTATGTGGGTGCACTTTGTGTTGGCACAAACGGCAGCACATTTACATACTGTTGTACAATTTGGGTTTTTCCCCCACTTAACTGTATATTCTGAATAAGCACATCAGTATTTGCCTTATTCTTTCAGCTATAATAGTAGCCCATTGTTTGGAAATATAATCTGAGACCAATTCATGGACCAGTTCACATTCAAATATGTAAAGTGCCTGTTACATGCCAGACCCTTAGGATACCCTGGTAATACAGAGGTGAGCTAGATGAACATGGTCCCTGTTCAGATGGAGCTTATATATTTGTAGGTTTATGCAAGTATATCCACAGGATAATTCATAGAAATGGAAATGTTAGGCTCTAGGGTACAGGTGCATGTAACATTTTAATAGATATTGATAAATCTTTGGCCAAAAATGCAATGCTGCACTAACCATACATTTCATTCTATGTCAATAGTTTCTTACTGAAACTTAAAATGTGGATCTAAATCAGTGCGACAGATAGATAGATAGATAGATAGATAGATAGATAGATAGATAGATTTCAGAGAGGAAGGAAGAGGGAGAAAGAGAAAGAAACATCAATGATGAGAAAGAATAATTGATTGGCTGCCTCCTATATGCCCCACACTGGGAACTGAGCCTACAACCCAGGCATGTGCCCTTGACCAGAATTGAACCCAGGACCCTTTAGTCTGCAGACCAATGCTCTATCCATTGCTAGGGTAATCAGTACTATAGTGATTAAAGCATATAACTACCTGAAATCAAAAGGAATAATCCTATATAATAATAGAAGAATATGCACATTGTCTGTTATAGCATCATGTCAAGACTGGATAAGCAAGCTACATCCCCACCCTCTGCTCAGGCAGCTGCAAGGCCTAGGGTAGGATAGGATATGATAGGATAAGAAAGGAGAGGGAGAGGAAGGCAAGGCTGCATGCAGGCAGATTGAGAGGAGAAACAAATACAGAAAGGGAACAAGAAAAAGATGCAGGAATTGAAAAGGAAAGGAAACATGGGGCTGCATGTGGGAGGGGTGGCAACCATGGGGGGGCTGGGGGGCCTGAGCAGGTGCGCCTGTTGAGGGGTGGGTGCAGGTGGTGTAGAACAGGGAGCCCTGCCTAGACACAGGAGGAGGGCAGTGCCCCCCTCCCCCATGCCGGACATTGGCAGGGAGGCGCTCACAGGTCTAGGATGTAGTGGGAGACAATCTGAGGCCTTCGGCTGGAGATGATCCTGCTTCGTGGCAGCAGTGCCCAGCCATGTGGACCTTGGTCACCCTAGCTGGGTCAGCCATCCCAGGCAGGGAATGGGAGCAGGACAGTAGCAGGGAAGCCAGGGAAGAGGGGCGGGTGGCAAACACCTGGCTGGGGCTGAGCCCTGGGCTGGGCATTAACACTCCCAGAACTCCCCCCTCAACAGAAGCTTTAAGAAGGGAAGGAGGGAGGGAAGAACTTTATAAAGGAGTCAGTAGAGAGCAGAGTTAAAGAAGGAAAGAGATGTATGAGTGAACTGTAAGAGCTATAATGAAAATCATGTATAGTTCTGTACTGGGGACAGATTTTAAAAGTAGAAGTCAGAAAAAAAGTTAAATGATAGTGAATAATTAGGCAGGTAGATAAATATTAAAACAGTGGAAATAAGTAGAGAAGAATGTATGGGAAAGGCAGGATGAGAGAGAAAGAGGGAGGGAAGAAAAGTTTTAAAGGGGAGCGGGTAGAGCTTAAAAGGAGAATGAGAAGAAGGAAGGAATGGGGGAGGGAGCAAAGCAGGTCAGAGAGAGGAAGTGAAGAAAAAAATTAAGGTGGAAAGGAAGGAAAAGGGGAGGGTGAGCAGGGGTAAAGATAAAGGAAAGAAGGAATGTGGGGAGGGAGGGTAGGAGAACTATGGGAAGGAGGATGATAGAACAGAAGTAGGAAAGAAGGAGGAAAGAAAAGTTTATAAATGATGATCAGTAGGAAAAGTGTTACATAAAGGAGAGAGAAAAATTGTGTGAGAGGGAGAAGCCAATAACGAAGTCAAATACAATTGTGTGTCAAGGGGATAAGATTTAAAAAAAAAAAAAACTTAATAGGGGTGACCAAGCCAGCAGGGAAGGGCAATTAGGGGGTGACCAGGCCAGCAAGGGAAAGCAGTTAGGGGGATTAAGGAGGCAGGAATAGTGGTTAGGGCAGGCAGGAAGGTGAACAGTTAGGAGCTAGAGGTCCCGGATTGCCATAGGTTGTCCAACTGGTAGTTGGACATCTCCCAAGGGCTCCCAGATTAGAGAGGGTGCAGGTCAGGCTGAAGGACCCACCCTCCCACCCCCAACCCCCACCATGAATTTCATGCACTGGGCTTCTAGTAATCTTATAAAATGTCAAAAATATCTTATGGAAGGAGGACTTTTTTATTTATTTATTTTTTTTTTTGGAAGGAGGACTTTTTATTCTCCAAATGAATGTGAAAACAATTCCCTTGGGATCATGTTTCCTTTGTCAGAGGTCTGGGTTGTTGTGGCTACCTGCTTGTGATATGGCAGGTGTCCCCTTCTTGCCTCTAAGCACACAGGAAACTCTGCCTTGGTTGTAGATGAAAGAATACCTTCTTTGATAAGGTGTATTCTTTTTTTCACTTAACTTGTATTATAGAAAGTTTTTTAAATACATAAGAATTATCAACAAAAGGCCAATTTTAAAATAAACTATAATCTTGAAAAAAAAAGGCCAATTTTATTTTAAATACTCCCAAGTTATTTAGAAGCAAATCCTTATTGAAATAAATTAGCAGAGAAGTCGCTCACACCACTGATGAGTGAGTACTAGCATCACCAGGAATATCAGTTGATATTTTCATTTGTTTATGTTAATGAAAAAACCAATGAAACCTGTAAAGAATTTTTGTGAGTTTATTTGAGCCAAACTGTCGACATATGCTGGGAAGCAGAACCTTAATGAATTGAGATAATGCTTCGGAGAATGGGGAGTTCATACCTTGTTTTTATAAATTTATCATCAGAAGGAAAATATGTAAGTGGGTTACATGAAATTCATTGGTGATAGATTAAGGAGGTAGAATAAAGCAAAGTGGGGAAATCTCTGGGATAGGGTGAAAGGTGAAATGATAGACATATGCTTCTTTTACACAGATGCCTACAGGATTGTTTAACATAATTAACAGTTGATGTTAACTTGATAACAGTAACAATGAGGGCATGTCCTGGAGCCATTTGTTGTGCCCTGAGGAGTCTGGAAAGAAAGGGAAGTTACAAGTTACCCAGACATTTCACAAATACGTTATCTTAGAGCAAAAAGACAAATGTGCTCAGTAAAGATCTAAGGTGATCTTTGTCAGGGAAAATACTGGCCTAGGATATGACTACCCGCTATAACCTGTTTGTAGTTAAATATTTAATTTTCAGACCATCTTTTGTGGTTACTTTAGGTCTCTGAGTTTGCAAGACTGCATTGCAGGCCTCTGCTGAGCTTTTCAGGTTAGCATGTAGCTCCTTTTGTCCACATTTACATAAATGAAGAAGAAGAAATTATGTGTTGGAATCTCACTTATTGTGGGGGGCCCCTGGCAAGACACATTGGCATGCTTCTTAAAAATTATTGTCAACTGATGCCTGAACTGGTTTGGTTCAGTGGATAGAGTGTCAGCCTGTGGACTGAAGGGTCCCAAGTTCGATTCTGGTCAAGGGCATGTACCTTGATTACAGGCACATCCCCAGTGGGAGGTGTGCAGGAGGCAACTGAGCTATGTTTCTCTCTCATCGATGTTTCTAACTCTCTATCCCTCTCCCTTCCTCTCTGTAAAAAATCAATAAAATATATTTTTAAAAAATATATTGTCAACTGAACCCAGGGCGCAGGCAGAGCCATGCAAGGACGCCACTCAGTCTAACCTTTCTAGCCCAGGTGCTAGGGAGGTGGATCCCATTATGTCCCCAGGAACTCAAGGCCCTCCCAGATGTGATGTAACTTCCTGTTACTTCATGTATAAATTAAACTTACTTCCGGCGTTGGGGGTTCTGTTCATCTATCAGAGGGCAGATGTCACACTCAGGCCCAGCTTTTCCCTCTATTTCTGTCTCAGTCTTGTTTTTCATTCTTCCTTAATCCTGGTTCTACTCAAGATTCACGAACCCCTGTGTTCTCTCTTTCAGCACTGGTCACAGGAAGAGAGCACATCCTCCCATAACTTGTTTGTCAAAGATGTGAGGACTTACAAGATATCAAGTCTTGATCTGTAGC
>PVJC01045100.1:0-13838 GCA_004026665.1 Murina feae | reverse complement strand
ATCTAAATAGCCTATGGAAGAAAAATGTTTCCCCACCCCTGTTTTAGTGAAACAAATATTTGGCTTCCCTTTAGCACACAGCCTTTGGACTTGAACTGCAACTCCTCCCTGGGTCTCCAGCCTGCTGGCCTTCCCTGAAGATTTTGGGCTTACAGAGCATCCATAATCATGTGAACTAGTTTCTAAAATCTCTCTATATTTATCTATCTGCCTCTCTGTCTCTGTCTATATATACACACATGTAAATATGCATACACACACACACTCACACACACATGCAGTCACACACATTCATCCTATTGCTTCTCTGGAAAACCCTGACTAATATACCCTTCTCCCAGGGTAAACCAGGAGTGTCCTCATTAACCATGTGCTATTACGGACTCCAATTGCCCATAAGGCCCTCCAATGAACTTATCTCAAAGTTTACACACAGCATATTGAGAACTGGGCAAATTGGGGGGAGGGCCATTAAGAAGGCCTTTGCTGAATTTTACTCCAATGTAGGAAAATCCAGCTGGTGGAGACTATCATACCATTTAGTTAGCAAAGGCAAAGTAGCCAATCTTTCCATGACATGACTTACCCAAATAACAGTTTATAGGAAAACACAATATCTATCTTTGCTTGTTATTCATTGGATTTTCTTAATTTTCAGATATCACTTTAGATTGTTTTCTTGCCATTTTGATAGTTTACATCTGTCATTAATTTAACTAAGTGACCTGGTTCTCAAATATTTACATACACAAAAATCTCTTGTGCACACCTATAGGACTTTTACCTAGTAGCCTTCTATCATTGGAGAGTCCTGTTTCTTCAACTCTGCCAGGAGAGCTGCTATCTCCATGGCTGCTGTAGGGTCTACTCTGTTAGCTCAGTGCTACCCTCCTCTGACACAACTGACTCCCTCAGATAAGACCCTAACTCAAATAGAACGAACAAGTTCCTTCTCTGGGAGGTTTGGGCTTGGGACTGAGAGAATCACTTTCATTCTCTCTCCTTCCCTCCCACTAAAGCTTGGAGAGCTTTGCTTTCAGCAGCTATATTTTCTGTCATAAATATAAAATTGCCGAAAAATGAATGTGGGGAGTTAGGGTTTTCAAGAATGTAATTCCAGTTGTTCCAAAGGCCCAGCTATTTTTCTGACCCTGGTTTCCATGAGATATGCTTCTATCCTTATAAAGAAATGTTATTTTCCATTATGGTAGTCCAAGTTGGGTTTCTGTCACTTACAATCAAAGGAGTTCTATTTAATATATGTGGGAAAGCACAGCATCTATGAAACAAGCCCTCTGTTCTGATCTCAGGGCAGCTTGGGTCATGTTACCTCAGACAAGGAGAAATGGGCCTTCTTACACAGTGTGTGGCATTTTCAAGACACCCCGTAGGTACTTTACTTGCTGGAGCTGGGTTCTTGAGCTGGGTTCTCATCCACCCTCAAAAAATGACTTCTGCAACTCTACTAGGAAAACACATTTACATTTGTAATTTCCTTAAGAGAGTATCATCATCTAGGTACCTGCCTGATATCTAGGCTTTCAGAATTGACGCTGCTAAAGGTGAGGAAAAAAACGCTTGGGAGAATTTTAGAATGATAAAAAGGAACAAAAATGAAATCTAAAAAATGCTCAAGTCCTGATTATTTCTCCTTCACTTCCTACCTTCTCTCCAAGCTTACTTTGAGGAGGAGGTGGCGAAACCTCTAGAATTCTGAGTCTCACTTTACTCCTGCTCATCAAGCCTAACAATATCAGTTTTTTCCTTCCTTGGTTTTTCCTTCATGAGGGTTTTTACACATTTAAAATATTCAGAGGGTGAAACAACCTCCTTACTCCCCTTTCACTTCTTATTCCCTCTCATTCAACCAAAAGTGTGGGGAAGCATGGGACTTGGTTGGAATCTCTGTAAGGAGGATTCTCTGAAAGGTCGGGGATCTCTGGAGGGACCTTGCCAAAGGCATAGCCTTTACCTTGATTTTTCCAAACAAGTCCGAACCTTTGGTGTTTTGTTAAAATCTGTGTTTAGTCTTTTAGACCCGACCATGTAGAAGCATGTGCTTTCTTACCCTGCTGCTTGTAGCTAGAGGTTAATTTTAGTACAAACTGTTGTGACAATAAAAGGCCAACAAGGCAGGCAACCAAGGCTTTTTTGGCTCTTTATGCCAACTAGCCCTTTAGCTTCCCTTTCACAGAAATGTGTCAGAGTAATCATTCATCCATCGCTCAGGGTCTGCCAGTTGGCCCCGGCACAAAAGGTTATCTTAAAACATAAAATTAGATAATTAACTGCTTTGTCTAAAACACTCATTTGTTTCTTACAATCCTATATAATAAAAGTCTAATATGCAAATTGCCCCTCCGCCAGTTATTCGACCGAGAGTTCAACCAGGAGACTGGGAGTTTGGCCACTCACTATGACATGCACTGACCACAGTGGGTGGTGCGGAACATGGTGGGCATCAGTGATGCAGCGCTGGCAGTGGGCAGCAGTGGAGGTGCTGCCAGCCCCGATGGGCCCTGATGAGAGTGGGGATGCAGCAGAGCAGGCAGTGCCAGGTCAAGGTGGGTGGGGGTCCAGTCACCCTGTTGATCATCCCACAGATGGTGACCAGCGACAGCAGTGGGGGATGGGGCCACTGTCCATCTCCTAGGCACTGAGAGATCCAGGCGGTGGCCTTGCCCCAATGGATCGCCCTGCAGATGGTGAGCAGCAGCAGGCAGGCCCTGATCACTTGATCAGGGCTGGCCCTAAGCTGGGATAGGAAATTGAGGGTGGGTGGCGGCAACCAACTTCCTGCAGCTGAGCTGGAGGCTGCAACCTAGGGCAGGAGTGATGGGGATGGAGGTGTGGTCAGATGTGGGGTATCCACCAAGCTCGATCTCACTCCCCTTGTTCAACAGGGATCATGCACAGGGGAAGGCCCCACACTCAGTGGCCAGGTGGCCATGAAGAGTTAGCCCCACACCTATGCAGCCTCTTCTGGGTGAGCCAGGCTGCAGTCACTGGGACTGCTGGGGCGGGTCAGACTCCCAGTGGGTTCACGCAGAAGCTAGTCTGCAAGGCTGAGCAAGAGAGAGCACTCTGTCTGCCGGCTTCCATGTGGCGCCACTGGGTGGCCCTGGGGTTCACACTGCCCCCGGCCTGTGGAATCCAGCCGCAGTCACCACACCTCCGCGTGGGAACTCGGGTGCTGTGATTGAGGCAGAGGGGGGCGCATGGGGGCCCGGGGGCCCAGGTGCTGCCCAGAGCCCAGAGGTCAGCTAGGACCTGCCCTTACCTGCCAGATGTTCATGCTTCGATCACTGGCTAGGCCTAAGGATCACACCTGTGCACAAATTTCGTGTACTGGGTCTCTAGTACTTAGAATAAAAACCAAATTTTTATGACCTGGGCCCTCTATACCTATCTGCTTCACCCCAAATCATGTCACCCTTTTCCTCTCACCCTCTTCAGACACTCTCATTCCTCTCAGCCTCTCCAAATTGTCTGGTCCAAAAGGTGTTATTCCAAACCAGACAAACTGTACTTGCAGGGAAGCAACCTCCAAGCCTCAGGTCTTCCAGAGCCCATGGAAGGGCTGAGATGCTAGCCATGAGGAAGGTTCTACTCTGGTAGACAGAGTTCCTCATGGTATACAACCAATATCTGCCACTTTACTGTCAATACATGAGAAAACTAAGTGGGCAACTGTGATTTTCCTCTGCTCTGAGAACCATGGAACCCACATCATCACTCAAGTGAGACCTTTATAGTACCAGGCCCCTGGCAATAATAGAGTGTCTTGGTTAATAAGACAAGTTTGATTTGGACAAAACTAGGTTTAAAATCTAGCTTTATCACTTAGCGGCTGCATTACTTAATCCTTCTGAGTCTCAATTGTCTACACTGTAATGTGGAAATTACTTGACTCTGAAAATTAAATTAGAAAATATGTATAAAGCCTTTTCTCATAATTAGCATTTAAGCACTGCTAATCCTAAGCCATAACTAAACAAAACTGTAGTCTTGGTTTTATTTTTGCTTTGGGAAATTTCATGGGTTCAGAAGTTAGAAGACTGGTTAAGCAGGGGAACAGCTGGGAGAGCAGCCAACTCTTTGTCCATGGTGGTTGTGTTAGACTCTTGCCCGCAACCTTTGCAATGCCTTGTGCAGTGCTGGGTGCATGTGGGGCAATTTTCCCAAGTGAGGCCTGTCAGCCTGGCATCAGGACCATAGGATTTTACTTCTATATGAAGTCTAAAGAACAAAATATATAAACACGCAAAAGTAAAACAGACTCATAGATACAGAGAACAGATTGATGGTTGCCAGAAGGGAGGAGGGGTGAAAAAGCTGAAGAAATTAAGAAGTAGAGATTGATAGTTACAAGACAGTCATGGGGAGGTAAAGTACAGCATAGGGGACAGAATTAATAATATTGTGATAACGGCATGGTGCCAGGTGGGTCCTAGAAATATTCAGGGGAACACTTTGTAAAGTATATGATTGTCTAAGCACTATGCCATGCACTTGAAACTAATGCAGAATAATATTGAGTGTAAACTGTAATTAAAAATGAAATTTAGCCTAACCAGTTTGGCTCAGTGGATAGAGCATCGGCCTGTGGACTGAAAGGCCCCAGGTTTGATTCTGGTCAAGAGCATGCACCTTGGTTGCGGGCATATCACTGTAGGAGATGTGCAACAGGCAGCTGATCGATGTTTCTCTCTCATCAATATTTCTAACTCTCTATCGCTCTCCCTTCCTCTCTGTCAAAAATCAATAAAATTTATTAAAAAAATAAAATTTAAATAAAAAGAAAGGTTGGTCATGAGGAACATTCCTGAGACCCACCTAAGACCTCTCATCCGGAATCCTTGGGGTTGAGTGCAGGAATTGACATTTTAAACACGTTTCCTAGATGATTCTCACTGCACACATAACTCCACAACCTGTAACTGGTGCTGAAACCAAAGTTGACTGACTTATTAACTACTCGAATCTGTAATTCTGACCCCAGATGCAATCTCCGTTTAGCTTTGCATCTTTTCAAAAAAAAAAAAATCTTCCTTCAAAATAGAAACAATGAATTAGAATTTTTAAAAAAGGAATGCATGGACAAAGAGTCAAGGATTGCTGGAATGTTTATTTCAAAGCCCTAGAGACCTCCGCTCTGACATCCCAAAGTCTCTCAATGGGCCTGTAAATTGAATGTTATATAACCACATGTTTGGAAGAATGGAAACAACCATGCTTCCAAAGACCTGCCAGCTCCCACAATGCAGATTCTATCAGGTGGAGGCTTATAGTCCATCTATAACATTAACTAGCACCCTCATTCAGCACTTTATCACTCTTGCAACCTTACATCTGTGCAATAAAGTGTATGTGTGTGACATTATCAGTCTAGATACCTGATCCATATTTGGGGGTGGTGGTGAGCCTGTCTCACGGGATGATGGAAACAATCTAAAAGATGGCGGTAGCCTTTCAAGATCTCTCAGCACCTGGAGCTTCTCTGTCCTGTCTGTGCACCTCTGAAAGATCCATCTCCCCAACATGCAGCTCTGATTTTGTCACTTCTTCACTGAAGGTTAGAATTTAAATTTTCAATAATTTCCTGACAAAACCAAGTTCTAAAACCTTAGCCTACCACCTAAGGCCCATAATTTTTACCCAATTTATCTTTCTAAGCTTATCTCCTTTATTTTTCAAAAACCGTGTTATTTAGCCAATAATTGAACTACTGATTCCCAAAATAATTTTAATGCCTGACTTGTATTCGTAATTGGCTTTGTGTTGCATTTCCATTGCTGTCTTGAAATATTATTTCTATTTTATGATGTCATTTAGACTTTTAGTTCTTAACAATTTTCCTCTATTGCATTTTAAGAAGACCTTCTTTGTTCCTCCTATAGGACTTACGGCAAAGCCTGGCACATCGTATGTGCTTCATGAATATGTAGTCTTCTGCTTTGACTTTATAAAGAGTCCTAAATCTACCCAGGATTTCTCAAGAGTGAAAAATTAAAGCAAATGGTATTTTTGGTGTATACTTTTCAGTCAAATTTTATATTTTAGTAATTTATGACTTTATGGATTGGAAAACATCCTCCTATATAATAAGAGAGGAATATGCTAATTAGCTGTTACACCCTGAGGTGTAACAACCAAGTGTGTCACAACCAGATCACGGATCAGCAGAAGGATGGGCCAGTAAGGTACAAGCAGGCTGCAGAGAGCTACAGGAGGGGGCTGGGCAGCAAGCTATGAGGGGGGAGAGAGGAGCTACAGGAGGGTGGGGCAACTGACAGAGCTACAGGAGGGTGGCAGCAACCTACTGGCTACAAGCGGGCCACAGAGAGCTACAGGATGGGGCAGGGCAGCAAGCAAGTGGGAGGCAGAGAGCTACAGAAGGGAGCAGGGCAACAAGCTATGAGGGGGACCAGTGGAAGCTACAGGAGGGTGGGGCAGTGGGTGGAGAGCTACAGAAGTATGGCAGCGACTTACTGACACACAGATTCGTGTTCAGGGCTACTAGTATCAAATAAAGAGATAATATGCTAATTGACCCTCATGCCATCACAAGAATGGCAGCACCCACAGCCAATAAGGAAGGAATATGCTAATTGACTGCCCTGTCCTCAAAGATGGAGGCACCCAAAGCCAAAAGATGGTCATCAGGGGAGGGCAGTTGGGGGCAATCAGGCCAGCAGGGGAGCAGTTAGGCATCAATCAAGCTGGCAGGAGAGTGGTTAGGGGGTGATCAGGCTAGCAGGCAGAAGCAGTTAAAGGCAATCAGGCAGGCAGACAGATGAGTGGTTGGTAGCCAGCAGTCCTGGATTGTGAGAGGGATGTCTCTAGGATCAGGCCTAAACCAGCAGTCAGACATCACCCAAAGGGTCCAGATTAAAGAGGGTGCAGGCTGGGCTGAGGGACACTCCTGCCAGTGCACAAATTTTGTGCACCGGGCTTCTGGTTTTTAATATAAAAAGAAAATAGATTTGTCCTTTAGTCTGTTATGATATACAAACTTGAGCTTTTCTCCCAACTTTAATTTAACAAGGATAAACTATGCTTTGGCTGAATTATTAAATCAATTGATTTGATTCTAATGTATTGATTTTTACAGGAATTTTTCCAATAATATTCTTTTAGTACAGATTTTAGTCTTTCAGTTAACACTACTAGATACTTTGTGGTAACTTTTTCCAATGCACTGGGGTTCACATGGGAATATATTAGCGGGACTCATGGCTCCTTTGGAAAAACATTTACCTCCTTTATGCCCTCTATGTAGTCTCCTTCCTGAGAAGATAATAACTCAAGGAGAACGAATGGGGGCATCACAGCTCTCAGTAACAACTGCAGCCATGCCAGTAAAGCTTTTAGCACAAAGACACTGAAATAGGCCATGATAACTATTGGGATTCTTCAGTACTTGCTTGAAGGTCAAAAAATGTAGGTGACTCACCTTTCCCTTTAACTTGGTTTGATGTAAAGAAAAGAATGTCCATAGAAAGCCTCCTATAATCCAGAAACTACTTGATTATAGTCACTGCCCTTCTCCAAAAGCCTACTAATAATATCCAAAAACAGGTCTAGTCTCATTTACTAGGTAACCTTCTCAGTAAAGACAGGGGAGTTAAAAACCTGCACACATAACCATCTGAGAGTTGGGTGCTGCAGATCAGAAAAAGAAAGGATGTTAGTAAGAAATGCCAAGTGTCACATACTTGAATTTTCTTGCCTATGTTTGAGAACCATATTAAAGCTTAAGTTGCCTGCTTCTACTGTGCTTTTATAAATGTGACACTGCTTACAGAATGAACCATGTGGCCCATAGCTTTTTAAGTTTGCATCAGCTTCAAACTCTAACTTCTACACCAGTTTATCAGTTTCTCTGCTACAACGTCAGCTGTCATTCATTAAAAAGCTCACTACACACAACACTCAAGACATTCTTGGGTGTCTAGGCTCTTTCTCACCTCACTCAACCTTCATCATATGTCTCCTTCCCTCTAAGTACAATTCCTGTCATCCCCTTTTCTCACTGATAACTCCTACAAACAGTCTCTGAAACAATTTCCACTCAGCTACCCTCCACATTCCTCACTGTTATATACTCCATGTATTTGGACAGTCTGAAAAAAAATCTTTAAAATTCTCAAGTCTCTTTAGAGAAGTTTTATATCTGCCCATATTAGTTTGCTACTCAAAAACATACTTTCCCACATTTGTTCCTATCTTGTACTTCTCTGCCTATGTAATATTGATTATAGCAGCATCTAAATCTGGCCATGGCAGATATCCACTATGATGACAAATAAGTCTCCATTCATAATGATGGAGACTAATGAAGCAGTTATCTAGGATGAAGTTGTGCATGATGATGGCATGTGAGGAACACATCACTAAAATCCTTCAAATGCTTATTTTTTCACTCCTTTAAAAATGTAGCCTCATTTTCCAGCTTCACAAAGCAAAATGTAAAAACAAATCATTATCCCAAATTAGCATTAGATTTCTTAACAAATGTTTATTTTTTGAATATCCAGAATCACCACCTATGACTGGTTGTAACACATGACCTTTATCTGTAAAATATGGAATTAATTCCACGAAGACTCAAAGCCTAAGTAGAGAATATTTAAAATATGTTCACATACTTGAAATATTTCTGGTAAAGAAGGTCTGAATGCCCTTTCTAGTGCTTGCATCAAATGAGTAAAATAATCATTCCAAAATAAATACCACATGTTCAAAAATGATTATATTTTGTTTTTTTCATTTGTACTTGTCCTATAAAAATCAAGGCAACAAATCCAGAACAACAGTTTATATTATAGTGCAGCCACCTTCGGGTGGAGATTTGATCTTAAGTATGACCAGAAAAAACAGTCCAAAAATATCTCCCTGGCGGTGATCCAGTTCTTGGTTTCCATTCTATTCTATCACACCCCCCAAAGGAATTAAGTAGGAGTACTTTTCTTTATCAATCAGCTAGTAGAACAAGAGAGGAAAAGTAGCATTATATTTAGTTATGTCAAGAGATGGTCACTGCATTTTCAGGCAAGAGCTAACTTTATTTTATTATTTTTAAAAATATTTTTATTGATTTCAGAGAAGGGAGAGAGAGAGAGAAATAGAAACATCAATGATAAGAGAGAATCATTGATCAGCTGCCTCCTGTACACCTCCTATTGGGGATTGAGCCTGCAACCTGATCATGTGCTCAGACCCGGACTAGAACCTCCTGGTTCATAGGTCAACACTCAAGTTACTGAGTCACACCAGCCAGGCAAGAGCTGACTTTAATTCTTAAATATTTACTAACTGGCTTCCAGTTAAAATATAGATTAAATACTATTTACTATTTTTCCTCCAGAAACCTCACTAAGAATGCAGTAAAGGCAGTAAGAATATAAATTCACAAATATAAAGAGATCAGGAAAAGAAATGACAACATTTTGAAAGTTGGAAATCGAATGAGTGAGTTCTAATTTTGGAAACTAGAAATAGTTTGAAAGTGGTTTGAGGTAGGGAAGCCTCAGTGCAGCTCCAGAAATAAGCAGATGCATGTTACAGCCACCAAAAGCCTCCATAATCCATAATTGGGCATCAGTTGCCTCTAAAAGTGGTGGATTCAAGTTGAGAATAAAAGCTAGAAGCCCTGGCTGGGTAGCTCAGTTGATTAGCGTATTCTCCGGATTCACCAAGGTTGTGGGTTTGATCCCTAGTTAGGACACATACAAGAATCAACCAATGAATGCATAATAGGTGGAACAACCAATCAGTGTTCCTCTCTCCCTTTCTCTGAAAACCAATAAATAAAAAATGAAAAAGAAAATCTACGTAAGAAACCATCTCATAGATTTCCCTCCTCAGCTTGCTCGGCCAAATGCCTACCCTATCATGAAAGACAACAAAAGGTTTGTACTGGAGAGGTTGAACCAGAGAGGCTCTAGCCTCATCTTGCAACACATTCTACAGGAGAATAGTACTAAGAAACATGGAGAACAGACCAAATGGGGAACTCTGAAGATGAACCCTCCCCACCCTGCGCCAGCCCCTTCCACTCAGTCCCAGAATGATGGCAGGAACTCATAACTCCCAAGCATGAAACCGGAGAATTCATCTCTAGGGAAACTAACCCAACAAAAAACAAAAATCCTAAAAGTATTGACAGCTGGGGTTCCTCTAAGAAAATACTCAGCCAGATTATCTTATCTTAGAGGGAAGCTCACTTCTTGACAAGGCCCATTCACTCTTTCAGAACTTATAAGCAATCTTTTTTGGTATCTTGAATATGAGCAAACAGCCAACAATAACACTGAATGTAAAAAAGATCTAGAAAAAAAAGAGAAAGATCTATAATATGAAAAACACAGACCAAAAGTTAACAAATAAAGAAAGAGTCAGAAAACCTCAAACAAACAAACAAAAAACATAACTAATCCTCAGAAAAATAAAGTAGCTATAACATCCACAAAACAAGAAAAGGGGGCTATAAAAAAGCAACATTTATTAAATATAAAGAAATTTGTGGGAATTAGGAAAAGGCAGCAGAAATAAACATTTGAATAGAAATAATAGAAGATAAAGTTTGGTAAGTCAAGTACAAAGTGTAATTTATCTGTTAAAAATATAGAAAATAGGAAAAAATATAAAATTAGGGGATCTTACTTCTATGGATGAAGACAATGCTGGGGGTAAAGGCATGGGATGGGGGGGAACCAGGTGGAGTGGAGCTTTAGGGGTTAAAAATAAGAACATCAGTAATAATCTGAACAATAAAGATTTATTTTAAAAAATTAGGGTATCAATTTAGAGGTCAAACAACATTTTAATGGAATATTCAGACAAACAGAAAATAAAACAGAGGGGTAGAAATTATTAAAGAAATAATCTGAAATGTGTGAGAACTAAAAAAAAAAAAAAAATGAGCTTCTAAATGGAAGGACCCACAAAATATTCAGCACAAAGCAGGAGCAAAGATCTACACCAAGTCCTATAGTTGGGACACTATAGCAGCTGAAGGAAATTCTAAACCTTCCAGAGAATGAAACACAAAGATCAGGAATCAAACTAACATTGATTACATCATGTTATTACAGCAACTGCAAAATAACATAAAGTGCAACATTAGAATCTAGAAGATAATCGTGCAAGACCTCCAAAATCTTAAGGAAGATGATTTTTATTCTAACAACCTAGTAATGATCCATTAATTGTAAGACTAAAATAAAAACAGCAAGTTCTCAAAAAAACTTATTTCCTAAAAACACTTTCCTAGGAAGCCACCACTGAGGAGGAAGCTGGTCTTGCAAAGAATGTCAGGCCATAAAACCAAACAAAGCCCTGCCCTGAGGGAGAGCAGAGGGTTTTTGTAGTGGAGCTGAAACCTTGGGACACCTGGGGGGAGGGCCTTCCTCCAGGGCCTCAAAGGGGGAAGGGGGCATATTTGCAATACAATGACCCCAGAAGGTTATGAAAAGCAAACTCCCTGTGCGTTACTTCACTCTAATTTGAAAATTCTTCCCAGGGTCCATTGGTGCCAATGTCTGTTAAAAGGACTCCTTCCCTTTCTCCATGAAGTGTGTTTGGCATTTCTTTACTCTTCTGTAACACCGCAAGTTATGCTCCATCAAAACAATGAAGGAGACCAAAAAGTAAGAAGACATGGGATTTCCAAAACAGTGGGTCCAACATAGAAGGGGAATCCTAAATGTAGTAATAAAGGTAGATTTCTTGGCAATATCTGTGTGACAGGCGGAGAGATGAGCCAGTGCAGACCTGGGGGAGGATAGATGGCTACAAGAGAGATATCTTCAAGAAAAACAAAATGATGTGTTAGCTTACCTGATGTAATTAAATATATTCAGAGGAGATCTGTATTTTTGGTTAATTCAAGAATGAATTAACAACTTTGCTGGTTTGGCTCAGGGGATAGAGCATCAGCCTGCAGACTGAAGCGTTCCGAGTTCAATTCTGGTCAAGGACATATGCCTGGGTCCGGTCAAGGGCACATGCCTGGGTTGTAGGTTCAACCCCCAAGAGGGGGCATGCAGGATTCAGCAGATCAATGATTCTCATTACTGATGTTTCTATCTATCTCTCCCTCTCCCTTCCTCTCTGAAATCAATAAAAATATTTTTTAAAAAAAGAATGAATTAACAGTAGTAAATAATACATAAACAAAACAAATGAAGAACAGGAGGTGATTATGAAGTGTAGGAAAAACAAGGGTATAAAAGAATGCTGTGAATAATATTTACAAGGCAATAATAATGCATCTAACGAATAACGAATACTCACCTAAGAAAAATTATGTTGAGAAAATGTGAGTTAAACGACCTTTCATAGTAGAAAATTAGTAGATAATATCGAAAGCTGAAAACTAAGAAATAAAACTTGAAGCATATTATTGAGAAATACAAAATTGAATGCCAAAAGAAAGCTAAAAGACTTGAAAGAGACTGCCTTTTTTAAAGCAAAATGTTTACAAAGTGTTGTACAATGAGTTCCCAGTCAGAATATGTATATTACAAAGAACTGGAGAAAAACAATAACACACATTTGGCACGCACCTTAAAAACCACCAACACAGGTCTGAAAGGAAAGTCTGGCCCAGCCTGCAGTTCTGGAAGGCCCCATCATTCCCAGGTTGTGCTAAAGCGCTGGAGGCGCAGACCAAAGACCTTTGCAGCTGTGACTGCCTGGAGGAATGTCAGTCCTGCTTGGGTAGCTAAGGTCAACAGAACTGCTGGGTCTACGTGTGTTAGAGCCTCTCTGTTGGGAGGAAACCAGTTGAGCAATCACGTCCTAGATGGGTCGCCAGGAGCCCAAACTCCAGGCTTGGACTTGGTACACCTGGGCTGAGAACTCCCTGCACACGTTCCTCCCTGTCAGCCCAAGGGCAGGTCAGCCCCTCACCATCGCTGCCCACCCCTCCAATCCCCAGTGAAGTGCAGTGTTTCTCTAGAAGGGGTGCCAGGCTCAATCACATGACAGGGCTCAAACAGAGGAACTGCTTCCGCAGCATTTATAATGGCTTAGAGTTAAATTCTTTAAGGATAAGTGCACTGTTTCCCAGTCCCTATCCAGCAATTTCACATCAGATTTTCTGCTCCACATTTCCAAACACTTGATTACCAATGAAAGCCACCAACCTCCAGTCACCAACTGACCATCCAGTCCAGCTTACCCTCTCCTACCTGCCAAGGGCATCCCAGTGGCTGCTTGGGCTACTTTCCAGCTCCACCCAAGGCACAGGTTGCAGAGGGGGAATGCTGGGCCAGCAGGGAGGGTTGGCCCTCTCCCTTCTTCCTTGTCTAGAGCTCAGCAGGGCCAGACTCTTTCAGCAAATCACAGACTCAAATTCCAGGACACAACTTTGATTGCCCAGAGATTCCCAAAATATGTCTCAGATGTCTGTGCTCCATGTAACAGGGGGGCCACTAAGACCCACGCCCCTGGTGCCTCCTCATGTGCTCTTCAGACTCTCTCTGTCCACCTGGTTTCTGCTATAGGGGGTGAGGGGAGGAGGAGGGGTGGGAGAAGCTATAGCTCTGAGTCTCAGGGGCCCTGGAAGCACTACCTGGAAAAGTTGCACTTGGGGTACATGGTACTGCATCACCAGGGTAGGTAATCTCTATGGGACCTACCAGAACTTTCCATGATTTGAAGAGATTGTTTCTTGAAGTGGGATTTGGGGCTAGAAAAAGTTAGAGACCACTGATTTTTCATCTATAGCCTTATAGAACTATTTGAGTATATAAACTATGTATATATGTAACTTTGAGTAAAGATAAAATTAAAATTTGAAAATGTGCTAGCTATAACTTACTGGCACC
>PVJC01045099.1:0-13838 GCA_004026665.1 Murina feae | reverse complement strand
GCAGTTTTCAAGCTGGCCAGGCCCCCCAGCAGGGACCCTCACCCCATGAGGATAGGGCCATTCTGGGTTAGGGGCTAATGGCTGTTTGCTGGCTGGCCACAGCCCCCAGACACCCAAGTTCCCAGCGAGGCTGGCTGGAAGCAGTTATCTGGGGTTTATTTATCTTCTATAATTGAAACTTTGTTGCCTTAGTGGAGGCCACAGCCTGCCTAGGCAGGCAGCTTCCTCCATAGTTTGGGCAATGAAGCCTCCTGCTTGCTCCAGCTCCTTGGCTTCTATAATTGAAACTTTGTTGCCTTGAGCAGAGGCCACAGCCAGCCTAGGCAGGTAGCTTCCTCCATCACTGGGACAACAGATGCACCTGTTTGCTCTAGTTTTGTGGCTTCCAGCCACCATCTTGGTTGGATTAATTTGCATATAGTCACTCTGATTGGCTGGTGGGCATGGCTTGGGATGTAGCAGAGTGACACAATTAGCATATTACTCTTTTATTATTTTAGATAATATCATTGCTGTGGGAGTAATTTAGCATATTAGGTAATTAACTATGGTTATTATAATCTTACTAGAGGCCCAGAGCATGAAATTTCATGCACTGGAGGGGGGGGTCCCTAAGCCCAGCCTGCCCCCTCTCACAGTCCTGGAGCCCTCAGGGGTGGGAGGCGTCCCAGCGATCACGAGAAGGGATGTCCCCAGCACACCTCTGCTGCTGCCACTACCAGCAGTGCAAGCCTTGGCCGACCTCTGTTACCTGAGCCTCCTGCTGGCCCTGGGCGGCTTGAGGGCTAAGGGGACTGGGAGACTCTGGAGGCAGGCGGTGGCAAGGCTGGCCCCTCCTGGGTGCAGGCCCAGCCTTGCTGTTTGCCTGCCACCCCAGCGGGGCTGAGGGGACTGGGCACCATCATCTTGTGGTTGTGGGCACCACCATTTTTGAGGGCGTGGCAGCAATTAGCATATTCCCTCCTTATTGGCTGTGCGCACCTCCATCTTTGAGGGTGGGGCAATTAGCATATTCCCTCTTTATTGGCTGTGGGCACTGCTGCCATATTTGCAATGGCATGAGGGTCAATTAGCATATTCCCTATTTATTGATAGGATTAATAGAGAGAATAGAGCCTACCGAGGTTGACTATACTTACGATCTGTTAGATAAATAATACTTTTTTATTTTTGTATAGCAGTTTAGTTTTCAAAGCTTTTTACTCATTTCTTGTCTTACTTGTTCCATACAGTTTTTCTTTAAGATAAGCAGGGCCTGTGTACTTTTCCATTTTACAACTGAGGAGCTGAAACTTAGGATGATTGACTTATCCAAAGTCATATGGCTTATAAGTGATTAATCAGGTTCATATTTTCCTCCCACCCCACCTATATTTAAGGTTCTCACTGAATCTAGATTGACACTTAGTATGGGAAGGCACAGAGAATGGAATCTATACTAATAAACGATAATATGCTAATTACACCAGACATCATCTGGACATCCTTCTGGACAAAGCGACGGTGGTAGGGGGCTGAGGCAGAGGCAGTTAGGGGCGATCAGGCTGGCAGGCAGGTGAATGATTAGGAGCCAGTGGTCCCAAATTGCAAGAGGGATGTCCCACTGCCTGAGGGGTCCCGGATTGGAGAAGGTGCAGGCTGGGCTGAGGGACCCCCCCCTCCATGCACAAATTTCGTGCACTGGGCCTCTAGTTTGACTATAATTGTCCAGTCTTCATTTGGCTTTAGCCATTTTATAGTTTTTTGTGTTGCTCCCAATTCAGTCATCTGAACATTGGCCTTAATGTCTTAGTTGTCTATAGCAGTGATTTAAAAAAGGAAGGGAAGTAAAGGAGGGAGGGAGGGAGGGAGGGAGGGAGGGAAAGTTTATTTGATAACATACACTTGGGAGCAAGATCTCAAATGCTCCCTATAGCTATGATTTTTAATCTTATTTAAAAAATCTCAAACTAATTACTAAACTAACTACTAAAATTTTGCAGCACACCAAAAAATATTTTTTGCTGATCTGATAAAAATATATGTATAATTTTGATTGATATAAAAAAAAGTAATAATTACCACCTACCTTTTTTGCTCCAAAGTGACTTTCTAAAAATCAACTGCCTATACTTGTATATAAGGATTTCTGGTACCAAGAATTAGCTAACCAAATGAAACCTTATTATGTGATGTGACCAATAAGATGCAACTGTATTATGACCTGTGTATTTATGGTTCAAGACAGGGCATTCACACTGGATAGCTATTGTTGTATTGATTGTGGTCTTTTTTTTTTTTTAATTTGACAATCTAAGGGAAAAGAGGTCAGTACCCCTGACTAGTTAGGTGTTGCATGTTTCAGAAATCCTTGCAGCATACCAGTTGAAAATTGCTATTCTGTAGCATTGATGGTGGTTATAGTGAATCACACCTCTGGATATTCATGCTTGTGTGAAGACCCTTTCCTTTCAATCCGGACTGGGCCAATAGCTTATTTTACAAAACAGAATGCCACAGAATTAAACTCTTCCAGGTCTGGCTGTAAGCCCTAAGAAGGCCAAGTAGTTTTGGCTTTAGTGTTTTGGGGACACCTGAATCATCATGTAAAAAATCTGGCCACCTTCCCAGAGACACCATTTGGAAAAGAGGTCACATGGAGACAGAGAGGCCCTGAGATTGCATGGAAAGAGCAACCTAGTTATCCTAGTATTCTAGCTGAGCCTACCTCCTCCCTGCCAGCTGAAAGCAATCGCGAGTAACCATCAGTAGGAGAATCAGAAATGCCTAGATATGTACCCCAGCTTAGCCTGCAGCATTATGAGCAAATGAAATGGTTATTTTCTTGAGCCAGTAAGTTTTGGGGTGAATTGTTACACAACAATAGAAAAAAGCAAAAGAAGCATAACAGTGTTCTTGAAAACAAAAGTTTTGCTAAAGGGTATTTACTTTACTTGTCCTCTTTTAACAGTTTTGGTCTTTCCATGGCTTGCAAATATTGAAGAGAGATAATAGTAATACATAATTACTTTCCTTTACAGAAGCTCACCTTATTCTACCACAACTACATGGGTTTGGCTGATACTTGTGTGAACCTGAGGTAAACCAATCTCTCCATACTGATTCTCTTCAGAGAGATCTCAGGCGATAGGGTTGCTGTCTATGTTCAGGGCTCTGATTCCTCTTCTTCGTTAAGTTTCTCACTCTCAGTCTGTTGTGACTCTTCTCCTTGTCAGAGTTGTTGGATTTGGCCTGGGTCAGCCAAGTAAGATAAAATGGAGTAGTCTTTTTTCCTCACTTGCATTTATTTCTGTTGTCCAGAAAAGACTTGGGCACGTCTTTTGGGGCTGAAAGTGGATCTAAGACCAGGAGTCACCTTGTTTTTGATCATTTACATATTAGTTAGCAGGGAATATATTGAGCCATTGCTCATGCAGTTTATTTTTCCCTCTCACAGAGTAGAGTCTCTACTATTTAACTTTAAATATTGAAGTATTGTTTTTTCTTGTTTCTACTAGAGATAAGAATTCATGATCCAAAAATTTGTAAGTATAGATTTTTAAACGAATTTTTTGTTAAAGTGCTTTTTGTGTTTAAAACTATAGGAAGATAGATTTAAAATTCCAGAGATTGATTGGCTTTCACATTGGTGGAGTGAGGGCCTGCTTTTTTTGCTCTCCCTCTAAAACGACAAAAACATGGACAAAACAGTTACAACCAACCATTTCAGAATTCTGGCAGTTAACCAGAGAATGAACTGAAAATCCATGGCCCAAGAGAAAACTACTGAACCATGAGAAGACAGTGGAACCTGTGACATTTTAACTGGAGGCAATTTCCATCTTTCCCCTTTCCCCAGCATAGTGATATAGCAATAGCTGGCAGCATTACAGACAGTGGAGAGATCTGACCACTTTTGGATATTCATTAAAAACACCAGCTCCAAAGCACAGTTGATATGTTGTCCAAGCTTGCAACTCCCTGGGAAAACTCTATTCTCAGAGTGTGGTTGACTATTTGATTTGACTCAGAGCTCAGCTCCGTTGGGGGAAGAAGAGGCCTATCAGGGCTTTGCTGAAACAATAGCAACTGTTGGCAACGTAGCCACTGCTTAAGGCTGTGATTTATTGCAGTTGGGGCAAACAAGTGTCTGCCCAGGATTTTAAAAGGAAATCTTGGAGAGTTAGCCAACCCTAGGGTATTTTGAAAAGCTCCAATGTGTTCCTGGGTTCTGAAAGGTTGGACAGTGTGCACAGCTGTGTACATGCCCAGGAAAGACCTGGGGAAAGAGATCACCTTTGGCTGAGCTTTTATGTAAGTAGGAAAAGAAAGTTAAGGCTGTCTTATAAACTGCCTGAATTTCAAAGGTGTGAGTACTCATAAAAATTCCTTGGGCAAATGATGGAAGACATACAGGCAAACATTTAAGGAAATCCTCTAACCAATCATTGGTTGACCACTAAGTTATACTGATCTAGTGTGACTCCTAAGAAGCCAGGCTTAAAAATAAAAATAGAACTTAAAAAATAAAATTAGGCCCTAACCGATTTAGCTCGGTGGATGGAGCATTGGCCTAAGGACTGAAGAGTCCCAGGTTCAATTCCGGTCAGGGGCATGTACCTTGGTTGCAGGCACATCCCTGGTTAGAGGTGTGCAGGAGGCAGCTGCTCAATGTTTCTCTCTCATCGGTGTTTCTAACTCTCTATCCCTCTCCCTTCCTCTCTGTAAAAACAAATCAATAAAATATATTTTAATAAATAAATAAATAAATAATAAAATTAATAGAGAGCTCAGTGGCCAGCACACTACAGGGAATACAGAATCTACAAAATTAGTTCATAAAAGTGCTAAATTATTTGTAATGTCATCAATAAAAACAAAATCAGTGTTAAAAAAATCTTGGTGGGGCAGTGTGGAAAATTTGATACTACAGTTGTTAAAATATATTATCTAAAATGTTGTTTTCAACAAAAAATTGAGACATGCAAGAAATAGGAAAGTATGCCATACACAGGGAAGAAAACCACAAAAATCTGCTAAAAGAATTAATGTTCCATTGAGATCTCAGATTTGGGCTTAATAGACAAAGACTTTAAGTCATTTTTATAAATATGTTCAAAGAACTAAATGATACCATGTAAAGAATTAAAGGAAGATATAAGAATGATGTCTTGCTAAGAGAATATCAATCAACATAGAAATTATTTGAAAAGTACCATATGAAAATTCTGAAGTTTAAAAATATAGTAACTGAAATAAAAATTTAGCTGGGTTTAACAGATAGGAGTTGACAAATGAAATAATTTGTCAATTTAAAGATAATTCACTAGAGATTATCCATTGTGAGGAATAGTAAGAAAATAAAGATGTACAGAGCTTAACAAGATTTATGGGATGTCATCAAGTGTGCCAACGTATGCATAATGGAAGTCCCAAAAGAAATAATGCCAGGAAACTTAATTTAAAATATTAATCTACACATTAAATAACTAAATGTACTTTAAGTTAAATAGTGCTATCCACATTTAGACACATCATAGTCAAATTTACAAAAGTGAAAGAAATTTTAAAAGCAGAAAGAAAAAAATAGCATATAAAAGGGATTCCCAATAAGATCAATAGCTGACTTATCAGAAACCATGGAGGCTAGAAGACATTTTCAGATTATTAAAAGAAGAAGACTGTCAACCAGGAATTCCATAGTTAGCTAAACTTCAAAGATGAAGGAGAAATTAAGACATTTACAAATGAATGAAAACCAAGAGAATTAGTTGCTTGCAGACTGACCCCACAAGAAATGAAAAGGGGGAGTCCTTCAGTTTGAAACAGAAGGATGCTAGACAGTAAACTGTAATCCACATGAGAAAAAGAGCAATAGTAAAGGTAACTACATAGTATTATGAAAGATACACATAAAAATACATGGAAATACATTTTTTTTCCTTTGTAACTTTCTCCTGTTTTAAAAGACAGATGCATGAAGCAGTAATTAAATCTTTGTTGATGGGCTTATAACATAGAAAGATGTAGTTCGTTTAACAATAATAATAAAAAAAGAAAGGTAAGGGAATGGAGGTATATTGCAGGAAAAAATTTATATAGGGATTAATTCAAACTAGAATGTTTTAGGTTAAAATGCTAATTGTAAATTTGAGGGCATTCACCTAAGGAAATAACACAAAAAATTAGTGACAGAAACAAGGAATGAAAAAGGTACATTAGAAAATACCTAACACAAAAAGGGCAGGAATTAAGGGATATATGATATTACAGAGCTGAAATATTTATTCTCTTAGAGAGGTTATCATGTGTAATTTTCACATTAAATCATGCATTTATATGTTTACCAGTAGAACATTTTGATTCATGGATCCTCTTTAGGACTTAATTTATGATACTATTAGACATTTCTCAATAGTTTTTAAAAATCTGGTATAAGAAAAATGCACCAAAGTCTTTATTAACCCTAATTCTTATTATTAACCCTAATTCTTAAATTGTAGCTTTGTTTCCCTGGAGATGAAACAGCAGTATACAGAAATGAGAGATTCCTTTGATTTTGTTTCTAAAATTTGAGTATGGAAAATTTAGTTATTTTCTTCCTCTAAATTTGGGGGGAGAAAGATGAACAAAGGACATTGGAGGATAGAGGAGATAATGGGGAAAAAGGGATCTGGAGATAAATGCACATAAAAAAGGGCTGTTGAAAAGAGAAATGTCTTGGGCAGAATAGTTCAGAAGGGTTGAGAAGTATTTTTTTTTTTGTCTGCTT
The DNA here is from genome assembly GCA_004026665.1 of Murina feae. Taxonomy (NCBI): domain Eukaryota; kingdom Metazoa; phylum Chordata; class Mammalia; order Chiroptera; family Vespertilionidae; genus Murina; species Murina feae. Next base: position 7,087 of record PVJC01045099.1, on the reverse strand, counting down.
TTTACATATATCATTGGTTCTGTTCTCCAAAGGTGCCCAGGCCAGTGGAGATGTGATCTCATATGCATAGAAACTTAAACCCATGTTTAGCTTTTTGGTATGAAGAAAGTTTACTTATATCAAACTATATATGTAATTTCCTTATTATAGAAAAAAATGTTTTAAATGACCTTTCTTACAAATGAGTTAAACTATCATTTAAAAATGAAATTCTCAATCTGTTTTCAGTCCCAGCATGGTTGAAGAATAAAGCATAGTTGCATCAGTAATGATGACTCACTCAACTGGGAGCATCTCTCTGGGTGAGAATAAGTAAGATTTTTAAAAGACCTCTGAACAGTTCTGATGCGGTATACCTCCTTTTCATTATAAAATACAAATTTAAACCATAGATTGAAACCATTATAGAAAATGTTATTATTAAAAGATGACAAAGATTAAATTTAATCTACTCATGTGAAAACTTTTTTCTTCATTATATTAAACCCCTCCAACACTTCTATTAACCTTACCAGAGTTTTCAAGACATTTTTATTCTTAGTTTTTAAAAACCTTATTAACTGTGTTAAGTGTGCAGTACAATAGAGTTAACCGTGTGCACACAGATCCCTAGAACTTTTTCATCTTAAAAACTGAAACCCTCTACCCTTTGAAGAATAACTCCCTTGTCCCCTTTCCCTCAGCCTCTGGTAATCACTATTCTACTTTCTAAGAGTTTGACTACTTTAGATGTTTTATGTAAGTAGAGTCATGCAATGTGAGTGTTTGTGACTGTCATTTTCCTTAGCATAATGTCCTCAAGGTTTATCCATATTGTAGCATATGATAGATTCCCCTCCTTTTTTTTAGGCTGAGTTATGTTCAATTGTATTTGTATACTACATTTTCTTTATTCATCCACCAATGGGCATTTAGGTTGCTTTAACTTCTTGGCTATTGTGAATTATGCCACATTGATCCTGGGTATACAAATATCTCTTAGAAATCTTGCTTTTAATTCTCCTGGGATATACTGGTATATCCAGAAAGGGGATTGCTAGATTGTATAGCAATTCTGTTTTAATTTTTTGAGGAGCTTCCATACTATTTTTTTATAATAGCTGTACCATTTTACATTCCCACCAACAGCACACAAGGGTTCTAATTTCTCCAGAGCCTTACCAACACTTGTTATTTTGTTTCTTAAGAAATGAAAAAAAAAATTATACTGGCCATCCTAATCATTCCTGGGTTTTTAACTTATGCTAACATGTAAGGCCTTTATTTTGTTTACTTGTTTTTCACTTTCTTAAGAAACAGAATAGTTATTTTAGGAGGTTTCCTATAATTATTGCAAATCTTCATACTGCTTCCTGACCTCAAACTCTAGAACACCATTTGGGGCCAATGTTTTTGTTTTGTTTTTTAAGGGTAAACTTGCCTTAATAGCATCATCATAATGGTGATTGCTGTCTCTGGGCTGGCTTATCTACTCTGGTTTCTAAGCAGTCCTTAAATGCCACATCTTTGAGTGTATTACTTCAGTGTATACCTAGTGTGTTCTTCAACTCTCTCTGAATGTGGTTTCCATGCAGCATCTGCTTGTGAACCTTGCTGTCAGCCAATCTCCACAGATATCTTGCTAAGTGGAGTTGTGCTGCCCAAGACTATGTTTCAGTGCTGGTAGACTAGCTACTTCTAGTGCCCTTTATTTGAAGATCCTGTCTAGTTATTTAAAAGTATGTACAATTCATAGGTGATGTTTATGATTATGTTCAAGACTAATAGGTATAATGGTTATAATCCATTTAGTTTTCACAGCTATATATATTTCAGCATTTTCTGTTTTGCATACACTTAGATTGAATTAGGACCTCAGTGTTGCTTCTGACCTCTCTGACTCTTTTAAAGACTATACTGTAATATTGTAAGGTTGAAACAAAAACAACACTATTTGAATCTGTATTAAAATTTTGACTCTGCCACTTTTTGGTTGATTTACCTTTTGATGTGTCTTATCCTCTCTGAGGCAGAAATCTCATCTGCAAATGGAATATAATGATACTTACCTTGTATTTTTAAAGCTTTATTAATATTGTGAGCTTGTGTTTTTTAGGAAGCCTTTTAACTAGGGAGCCTATCACATTAGAATTTCCTTCCTTCAAATAATGAAGGTGAAGGGCATTTCAAACTCCGTGGTACTTTTTTAAAATCCTCACTCTAGGATATGTTTTCATTAAATTTTAGAGAGAGAGGGAAGAAAGGAAGGAAAGAAGAAGGGAGGGAGGGAGAAAAAGATGGAGAGAGAGAGAAATATCGTTATGAGAGAGAAACATCGACCTGTTGCCTCCATAAGCTCCCCAACTAGGGATGGAACCTGTAGTGTGCCCTGACCCGAAATCAAACCCACAATCTTTAGGCGCATGGCACAATGCTGCAATCACCTGAGCCACCCAGCCAGCGCGCTAGTGGTACTTTATGAACCATATTTGAATATTTGACAGGAGATATCTTCTGAAATGTTTGAGTCTAATAGTTTGTCATTAATTAAAAAATCAGTTAAAATAGTAGGTCATAAAAACATTGTGTACATCTCACTAACACATAGATTATCCTTTTATTAGGGCCAAGGCCTTTCCTCATAGTATGTAGATTTGCTAATTGGAACTCCAACAAGTCTGTCATAAATCTACATTCATAACAAATAATTTCCAGTTTACATTTTGTTTTTTAATGTATTTTAAAAATTTAGACAATTGAAAAGGAGTGGCTCTGAAAGTGCGATTCCCAGACCAGTAGCACCAGCATCATGTGGGAATTTCACAGCATGCAAAGTTCTTGGTTTTATCCCATTCTTGCTGAATCGGACTCCAAGGGGATGGGACTCGGCGGTATGTTTCCCCACAGCCTCCATGCTAACATTGGGAACCACTATTCTATATTTCATGCTTTACTCCAGTTTTTATATTTCTCTTACATTTGCCACTTGCAACAGCAGTGTTTTGTAGTAACTTGCCTTTATCAAATCTGTTCAAGCTTTTGACTTAGTTTTTAAAGATACCCTTTATTTTTATTTTCATGGTTTATCTAATGATTAATTATTTAGCTAATTTTAATAACAATAGAACTTCCCTAATGGAGTTTTGGAATAAATGCTACTGGTTTGGGGAGAACATTCAGCTCAGCATTTGGGAGTAAAACTGTGAGGGGCCCACGATAGCCCACAGACTGAGCTTTTTCCTGCCATGGGCATCTGTTGCGATGGTTAGAGAGGAAATGGCAAGTGAGGGTCTATAATTTGGATAAGTGAATGCTGGTCAAGATGGCTTCTCGGATATATATATATATATATATATATATATATATATATATATATATCTTTTGTATAAGTTTATAGATTTCTCTGATCCGTTTATCTTTATCACCCCTGAGTCAATGCATGTTTTAGACTTTGGTTGGTCTGTAAGTAGTCTTCTTGGCTAGATCCTGGAGTTTGAAATGTTAAAGAAAATTTTGATATTGTAGCTCTCCCCCCCTTCTCCCACTCTCCACCCCTTTGGCCTCCCCCTCCACCCAGTTCCTGCCTCACCCCAGGCCTTCACCACATTTTTGTTTATGTCCATGGGCCATGTACATATGCATATAAGTTGAAATTTATTTTTAATTATTCTCAGATCTCCTACATCAGTATTATAGAGAAAGCAGAGAACCCACCCAGTGGTTCATATGAAAGAAGAAGACTTTTATTCTATCTATCTATCTATCTATCTATCTATCTATCTATCTATCTATCTATTTACTTATTTTATTTTTTTATCTTGACTACAAACAGGGAAGTGTGTAGCAGCTAATTCTTGAAGTAGAAAACATATGAAAATGTTCTTTCCCAGCCTGAGACTGGCTTTTGCTCTGTCTTATAGTGCTACTTTGATTTTTGGGGAAACCAGTCATGTGTGGGGATAATTCAGTTCAACACATCCTGATGTCCATTCCTGTCAAAGTGCCTGTGAAGTATTTGCCCACCTTTGAGATCCTGAAATCTGGCCTACTGAATTGCAAACATTGCTCTGGCTATATTCTAGATGGAGTTTTGATTGAGCTGCTTTTTAAAATATTTGTTTTAATTATTCGTGTATTTTAACTACATTGCTAATCTCACAAAGGGAAAGGGCCTAAATAGCCTCTCTGAATCAACTATGAATTATCTCATTACTGCAATAGCTGGATTGCAGTACTGCTGTGAAACAGTAATTGAAAACTACCTAATGCAAAGAAAATAACTATTGCATAACAGCATGAGGATATTGTATGTTGTCTAGTAACAGCAGAACTAGCTCCACTGAAGTAGTTCCGATATGGATTTGACATTGCTTAGTCTTCATTCTTCAGTGACACAGCAAACTAGTCATTCCACAACAAAGTAATAGATGCTTTAAAGCTTATGAAGAAAGAAGGAATGTTGCTTAAATGCTTAAGATGGACTGACATTTTTGTTAGAGGTAGACTCTAAACCCATATATTAGATATGCGTAGCATAGATTGTGAGCCTGTTTAAACTTTACTCTTCTGTCTGGAGAAGTATTTATAAAAGTAATGAAAATTTTAACTCTGTTCATAATTAAATTGAGGACACAAATTACATATAATAATTATAGAATAGGTTTTAAATGGTAACTATAAGCTAGTGATATGTATGTGTTGTATCATTTTATAGAGGCACTGTCTTTCTAGAGTGGCATTATCTATGTTTTCTCAGTGAGAAAAATAGACTAAGAAAGCTGCTGACTTGCCCAAGATAATTTCTTACTAGTAGGCAATGGAGTTGGGATTTGAACAAATAGTAGTCTGTTTAACACTAAAGCCCAACCTTTTAACTACTACTTTACACCTTAATATCCGGTGCTTTAATATTCCTGGCCTGCTTGCAAAAACTTCTCTCTTCCTGTCAGTTCCAGAGATAACATTCAATAACTTGACAATAATGACCTTTCTAAACAAATACAGAGTGTTACAGAACCAGATGGCCAAAGATTATATTTTATTTTTCTGGCTCAACATAAATTGACTGATAAAATCCAAAAAAGATCCTTCTGTGTCCTAGGACTTCATCAGGCCACATGGCAAGCCAGTGCCCTTTATCAGGAGCCAGTCATGAGTACAGAACCTTATGTCTTTATACCGTAATTTAGATTAGGGCCTAATGAAAGGGTAAGAAGCTGGTTTACTAAATGAGGTCATTCTGCGCTTTAGTAATGGCAGTGCGTTTGGGTAGGGAGATTCTGAGGAATTAAAGACAGAAAGGCAGTGATACTGTCTGTGCCATTAAGTGGATGTAAGGTAGGAGAAGTCTGATTACAACTTAACAGACTGCCAACTTAGGCATCTTTTTTTTTCTCCCCCCTTTTGGGATTTAAGTAGGATTTTTGTAATAATTAGAAACCTGTGCTTGATCATTCAAAATTGGGAATCCTTTTGACAGTCTTAGATAAATATTTTTAGAAAATATGTTTCTATATTATACTTATTATTAGAAACATAAGTTACTATACACAAGCATGAACATAATGCTTTATTGAACTCAGTACACTGAGCAAAGTTCACACTTAGACGAGATTACACAGGGTAGGAAAAGAAATGTTTCAAAGCTATGTTGAAGCCAACATATAATTGACAGTAAATTTTAATAACAAAATAAGCACTGGACTTGAAGTCCCTCGGCCGGCCTATGTTTGAGGCTTCTGTAAGGTTCCTCTAACAGATGGTTTAAATTCTCTGAGTCTCAGTTTTCCTTATTTGTAAAATGAGGTTAGCGTAATATTACCTGCCTTCTTTCATTACAGAGTTCTGAGGACCAAATGGGGGGGCATATACAGTTATGGTGATGTACAAATGATCGTTGTTATTATGATTGCATTTACTGTGTAATGGAAAGTGTTCTAAGTTGTGAATATGATAGACATGAATTTCCAGTTACTCTGTATTTAGTATAGTTTGGTGATTTGGGCCAAGTCACCACAATAGTTTTGAGCCCTCTCACCTAATCCCTCTCATAGAGTTATAAGAATTAAATTAGTGCAAATGCTTTCTTAAAATTTTTATAAAACAACTACAGGCCCATGTACCAGTGGGGTCCCTTAGCCTGGCTGCAGAAATCAGGCCAAAACTGGCTTTCCAAAATCCCTCCAGGGGTCCCGGATTGTGAGAGGGTGCAGGCCAGGCCAAGTGACCCCACCGGTGCATGATTGAGGCTAGGAGGGACCACAGAGGACTCCAAGGTGTGTCCGGCCCATCTCTAGCAAATATAGCAGCAAACTAACTAACCGGTGAGAACGTCTGTCCACTGGTGGTCAGTGCGCATCATAGCAACTGGTCAAATGGTTGGACACTTAGATTATTAGGCTGATTGGGTAGGAATTATAAATAACATTACTAAGATAGCATTACTATCAATAACATAACTTTCTGGACAGATTTCAGAAAGTTAGAAAAGAAATAATCAGAGGTTTCTTAGCTGTTCCCAAATATCTTAGCAAAATAAGTAACCTAAAAAATATTAGAATGACCCTTGAAGTCATCAATCATATCCTCTTCATTTTAAGACTAAAGATTTCCTCCTAATTATATTTTCTCATTTATGCTATTTTTATATTTATACACCAGCATCAGCAATTGTAAAGGATGGCAATCATCTATCAATCTTGATAGATACAGCTTTCTAAAAATGTAAGCCAGAGAAGAACTCTGTGAGCAGGTAATATTGTGCTGTGAAATGAAGCTGGGCTTTGTTGGCAGAAGTCGAGATGAAATCTTGATCCTGTCAATACTAGTTTGGGGATCCTGGGAAATGTAGTTTCAGGTGTGCAGCACAGTGGTTAGTCGTGTACTTTATACCGTTTATGTATTACATAGGCCATGTCTGTGTCTGTACCTTAACTATTTTCACATGTTATTCCTTTTTTTAAAATAAATCTTTATTGTTCAGATTATTACAGTTGCTCCTCTTCCCCCCATAGCTCCCCTCTACCTGGTTCCCACCCCACCCCTTGCCATTACCCCCCCCAACCCCACTGTCCTCATCCTTAGGTGTACGATTTTTGTCCAGGTTCTT
>PVJC01045098.1:0-13836 GCA_004026665.1 Murina feae | reverse complement strand
AGCAGGCCACTGACCCCCTGCTGCCTCTTTCCCACTCCCCAGCCCGCCACCTTGCTTTCCCACTTCCTGGTGCCCTGCAAGGGGCCTGGGAAGCCCACCAAGCAGGCCACTGACCCCCTGCTGCCTCTTTCCCGCTCCCCGATCCCCCTCCAAGGGCCTGGACAGCTGCCAAGCAGGCCGCCAACCCCCTGCCATCTCTTACCCGCTCCCCGGCCCGCCACCTTGCTTTCCCACTTCCTGGTGCCCTGGTGCCACTTCCAACTGCCATAGGCAGGCAGTTGCAACAGAACCCTTTGGTTTTCTCTAGTTCCATGGCTGTTGGCCTCCATCCTGGCTGAGTTAATTTGCATACAGCCGCTCTGATTGGCTGTTGGCCTCCATCTTGGCTGGGTTAATTTGCATACAGCTGCTCTGATTGGCTGGTGGTAACGGTCACATTTGCATGTTTTGCTTTTATTATAGAAGATAATGATGTTATTATAATGATATCATGTTATCCTTTTAAGGATAACACAATTTTTGAATTTAGGAGGTAATGTATGCCTTCACAAAGCAGAAGTACTAACATTAAGAGTGTGAGTCTTAGAGAAAGACTGTAGTCATTGGATAGATGATCCATGTATTTATATAAAACCCCCTCCTTTCCCTAATGAGTCCCAGAATTGCAAGTTGATCCAAATCAATTTTTAAATTCATTTTTCACTGAAGGTCGTCCATAAAATAGAAAACAGTATTTCAAAATGTAAGAACTGATACCACCTCCTTGTGTTTTTTAAAGCAATCTTCCCACCTTCTGTCGCATAGGGTTTAGTTTTTTTTTTGATAAAAGCCTTATTTTTTAAATCTCTCTCACTGTTCTTAGTCCGCAATCGTTACTGAGTGAATGAATGGTAAGTATTTCAACCCGAGTACCGGGTTTAGGGAAAACAGGACAGAGCCTCCTTTAGGGGCTCAGGCTGTTGTGTGCACGGGCTCAGTAGATTCCTGAATTCCCAGTTCAAATCGGTGATCACTGCTTCTCTAAATCATGCAGGGCTCCAATGAAGGGTCAGCTCTACTCTATCCTGATGTATAACACACTGTCTAACAATCTCTCATTTCTAAGTGACATCCACAAAACCACTTACAGAACCCCATGTGAAAGCCACATATAACTGCATACGCGTCCTCATTTATAATCACGTAACAGGAATACATGCAATCATATGTGAAATGGCTGACAGGGATACACTATGTGACATGGGGCGGGCGGTGTATTTATTTTTTAATTTAATTAAAAATTTTAATTTAAATTCCTCTTCAATGAACACATGCAGTGTGTGACCCCAATCTCTGTTTCATTTAACATTAATTTGTGCCATTCACGACTTACTGTTCGCTGTGACTTAATTCCATAAAGTAACTAACAATCTATTCGCTATCAAAAATTTAAGACTTTTCAAACACAATCTTTCATTAGAGACGATACCAAACCCAGTACGTGGCAGGACCAGAAACCAAGGTGAATATACCCAAGTCAGAATATTCTAGAAATAATAGCTCCCGACTAGATTATCTAGAAGAGGAAGTATTGACTTTCAAAGATAAATTCTAAACATCCTGTTTAAATGACTGAGTGGATGGTCAGGTCTAAGTCACGTTTGAAGGCAAAGAAAACTTGGTACATTCACCTTGAGAGTTGACACATGGAACGTTCCACAGCGATACATCTGGTCTTAGAAAGATCTCAAATGGACGGGATCTCAGGAGGTTCACTTACTGATGCATCTGGGAGGCAAGGACCAGCCATTCTCCATACATGTCACTGTGCTGTCTAGGTTTGGGAGACTGTAGCCAGGACGGCAGCGAATTTTTACAGTATCACCTTGTAAATAGGTATGTGCTTGAAATGGAAACTGTTCGTGTTCCGAAGCATTGTAAAAACATCTCCCTGAGAATTACAAAATGATCATAAAAAGAATAAGTTTGGTCAAAATAATGAATCGAAAAATCGCCTTCACAAAATTAAATGAAAATGCATAAGCATCCCACCATGTAGCTTAAGAAAAACTAGTGTTGGTAGTACATTTTTAAAAAAAGAAAAGTCAATATTACAGATTATTTATCTGTAATTTTCACAATGAAACTGAATCAAATGACACCAACATTGTTATAAAGTCCTTTTGGCATCTCCCATGTTTTCAATGAAGGACCTAACGTAAAAGAAAATATCTGTATTGGTCTTTCTGCTCATAGAACTCTTCCCTTGACCGTATTTTTCTCACACAGAATTAGGGGTCGTCATGGTTTGCTCTCTGAACTCTGAATTATTGCTACATACGCACGATAGAGGGGTTCACTCACTGCGGCAGGGCACTTTTGGGGACCATCCTTCTGGTGTGCAAGTAATTGATCTCCGGAAAAATATTGAACGTCTGCCATAGTGTTCGTCACACAAATAGGGAAACGCATGTCCGACCGATACTGGAAACTGTGACCTAATGCTGTCTTCCCCATATAGGCGTCCATGTTTTATTTCTGGAAAATCACAGCGCTTAGCTAGAAAGTAAAACAAACAAAACACAGTATGAATAATGTTCTGCATTCATAGAATCTAACGAGAGATCAAGTGTTTCATTGGTGAATAATATTTCTTTCTTCACATACTCATCATATTCACTGCATTAGGGTTTCTAGGATAAGACAGTTGACATTCAGATGATGCAAATAACCCTTGTTTTCTGAACGTTTCACAAAGGTACAAATATGGAACCATTGTGGTGTACACTGAAAGTAACACAACACTGCAGGTCAGTATTATCGGCATAAATCATCACTCTCCTTGTCACTGTGATGCACACACTGGGGCCTGTGTCACGGTGGTCATGGCCTCCTCTTTAAGGTGCCTGACTGTCCACATGCATTTGGCCTTGAATGCACCCTGAGCCATTGACCTGTTGTTACCTGTGTCACTTCACTCGTCACCCATGGAAGACCCAGCTGAATTGCGGGCCCCTTTCCCAATGAACTGATCCACAAGGAACAGCAAGGAGACTCAGCGACGGAAAACACTGGAAAAGCCCCCCCGCCCCCCCCCCCCAGGAATAAAGTCCCTGTGGCCTGAGGGGGGCTATGTGACAGGGGGAGGCTTTAGAAAGTGCAGTGTCCCCCACATTCATTCCCCTCATACAAGGGGGACTGGGGTGCTTTCCACTGGGACACCAGGGAAGCTTTGTTGTGTTATGTAAGGAAATTTCCCAAATTAAACACCACACAAAACCCGGCACATAACAAATTGTGAAATTATTCGTGGACAGTGATGGATAGTCTACTCACCCCTGGTATCTGACGAGACATCATTGACTCTCTCAAGTTCTAATTTATGATAACTCAAACATGAGAGGACTGGCCTTAGTTGGGGTGGCTCAGTGGCTAGAGCGTAGGCCTGGGGACTGACGGGTCCCAGGGTGGATTCTAGTCAAGGACATACGTCCAGATTGTGGGCTTGATTTCCAGTAGGGAGTGTGCAGGAGGCAGCGGATGAGTGGTTCTCGCTCATCATTCTGTCTTTCTCTCCCTCTCCCTTCCTCTCTGAAATCAATTTTAAAAAAAGTGAGAAGAATAGATTATAAAATAAATGCCAGAGAAAAATGATAATGAAGTTTTTGTAAATTTAATAATACAAGTGCTTTTAAAAATGTTTAAAGTTTCAACATTTGTTCATGGTCTCAGAAAACAAAATAAAATTCAGCAAGATTACATTAGAAATTAAATACATATTTCTTTTTTAAAAGAAATTTGTTACATATAGCTGATTTGGTTAAAATATTAAATTGACAGTAACATTAATGACCTTTAAAAAGTTAAAATGTATGAGACTAAACATTAAAATGTATAATCTGATGATGGCTCGACATTATTATCTATATAATCTTCATCATATGTAAAATTATGAAAATATCTATCCCTCTCCAAATTCTCTTGTATTGGAAATAAGAGTCCCCCAGAAATGTTGGAACAATAGTCTAGCTTTTCTGTGATGTGTTCTAGTCATGGTCCCATGAATATTGTCACATGACATGGTCTCATGAATATCATCACATGAGTTCCTAGTCACTGTGGAGTGGCTCTCACACTGTGGAACTCAGAGAACAGAAATAATCTGCAATCTGCTTTCACTTCCCCTGAGGGGAGTATGTGATAATTATCCCATTGTGATATATGTATAAAATTTCTTTTTCTCTCTGGTGTATTTTAACCTGTCAATTCAATACTGTTATTTGTTAAGAACTGAGGTCCCCCTGGGCTGCCAGCTCATTGTCTCCATGCAAATGGTGAAGGTTGTGACCTTAAGACACAAAGTTTCTACCAGCAAATTCATTAAAAAAACGAAGACAGCCCTGGCAGGTTTTGCTAAGTGGTCAGAGCAAGGACCCAGGCACTTCAGCGTCTCAGGTTCACTCCTGGTCAAGGGCATGTACCTGGGTTGTATGATGAGTCCCAGGCCTGGTCTGGGCTTCTGAGGGAGGCAACCAATCTATGCGTCTCTTATATCCATATCTATATATCATCTATCCATCTATCTATCATCTATCTGTATCTGTCTGTATCTATTATCTATCTATCTATCTATCTATCTATCTATCTATCTATCTATCTAGTCTCCCCTTCTCTCCCTTCTACTCTCTCTAAAAATCAATGGAAAAGATATCCTCAAGTGAGAATTAACAAAAATAAAGAAAAAGTAGGAAGATTAAGTCCTACTTAAGAAGGAGCTAAATATTCCCCTCAGTTTCAACTCACCTTGTCCATAAGCCCAGGAGACCCACAGGACGAGGGTGACCTCAACTAGTAACCACATGGTGGGGCTCCCCATGGTGTGTTAGCGCAGATCGTCCAGCGCTGCTGTTTGGGGTTTAAATCTGCTGCAGTCACCAAGTGTGGCTCTGAATTTAAGTGAAATATCAGGAAGCTTAGTAAATATCACTTAGTAAATATCAAAGTTCAAAAAGTTTTGCAAAACCCGTTTTCATTAATAATGAACTACCATCTGATTGCCCTCAAATGGATGTAAGCCCTAGATCAACTAGAAAAATAGGTATCTATTAACTAACAAATTGTATGAAATGAAATGCTAAAAGCATAGACTAATGTAAAAGAATGAAGAGGATTCTAAAGAATACCATCAACAGTGGCACAAATGAGAAGCAATTGGCAAATGGCATATAAGTACATCCGTCGGTAGTCATTATTGATAGTAAATTATAATGACAAGCCAATAATAAGAAAGAGGATGAAGTAGAATTGAACAAAGAGAAAAGCCTATTATGAGCTATTTCCCTAAAGACCAATGTAAATATTAAATAATGGCCAGTTGAGAACTTGCAGGTGGCTCAGTGGTTGAACATCGACCTATGAACCAGGAGGTCACAGTTTGATTTCTGGTTAGGGCACGTGCTTGGGTTGTGGGTTCAATCCTCATTACAGAGTGTGCAGGCGGCAGCCCATCAGTTAAAATATTTTTAATTTATTCCCTCTCATCATTGATGCTTCTATATCTCTTTCCCTCTCCCTTCCTCACTGAACTAAAAAAAATAATATATTTTTAAAGTTACTAGTTGAAAGCAAAACATTGGAAAATGTAAACTTTGTAAGAATGAAGTCTGTATTAGGTGAGTATTTATGGTAATATTAGAAAAATGATATTCAAAGGAGAAACTCCAGAGACCACGGCAAGGGGGAAAACTGCATGAATACTGTAAGGAAAGAATAAAATATAAATTTGTAGAAAACCTTTAAAATTCCACAAAAAAGAGCCACTAGAACTAATACACAAATGCATTTTCTTTATATTAGAAACATGAGAAAATAAAATGTTAAAAAAGAACACTATCATTTATAAACATTAAAAAACTTAAAATATGAAGGAAAATGTCAACAAAACATTGGTAAGATTGTTACATTGCAAATTTCAAAACGCATGGAGAAAAAAAATTCAAAGAAATGAAAAAGTCCATGTGTTTGCGGATTGAAGACTTGCTATCATTCAGATGTCTATTCTCCACAATTAATTCGTGCTTTCAATTTGATCCAAGAGAAATTTTCTTATTCAATCAAAATTAAATGTCACTGACAACATGACTCTAAAATTCATCTTAAAAAAAGAAATACATTGGAAGCTTTTATTCCTAAATATCCAAATCGATAACAAATATTCTCTGTTTATCATGGTGTGGAAGTGTCATAATGATAAACCCCTTAACCAGTGGGAAGAAAGGATTTTGGAAATACACACCCACACACAGACTAAGCACAGAATGAGTCATAATTATGGGAACATACAATTGAAAAATGTCTGCTAGAAAAATGAACATAAACTCAGAAGTCAGCTAACAACTTGGAAAACACTTTTAACTTATGTCACAGACACTAAGAGTGAAATTATAAGTGAATATTGTATTATTTCTAAACGAGGAAAAATAATAGGAAAGAGACAGATATCTTAATGAGAAAGTTAAGAGAAAACCCCAAAAGAAAGGGGTCCTTAAATATCTTCAAAGCAAATAAGCACTTTCATAACAAAATGCACCTTAAAACGCCACCCAGGTACCAGGTATCATCTACCAAAGAGGGAAACGTCTAATAGGTGGACCACAGCCCCCTGTGCAAAGAAGTAGAAATGTTTATGGAATTGCTTGATGATCCATGAGTTTCACTTCCGGCAGTTTACCCTGACCACATGCCCACGTCATTATGAAAGCGTTCTTTATCCTTCTCAGCATGTATTGTCTTCCTTGTTGTTTGTATTGAATCTAAATTAACATTTTCTTGTGGAGCAAAGGTGACATATGTTCAAGATAGAGGAATGGGAGGGCGTAAGAATGGAACCCAGTGCCCATGCCTGTTACATCTAAACGGAACTGTAGTTACGGGAGGGGTCTCACTGTGCTTCCTCCAGTCTCTGTTCTGTAAGCACTGGCTCACTTTTCACAGCGCGCTGGGTGAATGTGTTCTGTGTGCTTATACTCAGTGTTTTATCAGTTTTCAAGTCCGTGTGACAGTAGCTAGGCCCCTGATTAGAATCTAATCCTCGTTATGACCTGTCTGAATGATTGTATGTGCTAGATGGATATGTAGATGTTGCATTTCATCATTTGGGGGGTAGAGTGAGCTTCGGGTAGATAAGCAAAACTAAGTAATAACCTCTGCCATCTATTGCCAAGATGGGTGTGACACAGTTTGGTTTCGATGTGTTTGCGAAGTGATTTCAAGGTGAAGATGGAGACAAGCATTTTTTAAAAATATATTTTATTGATTTTTTACAGAGATGAAGGGAGAGGGATAGAGTATTAGAAACATCGATGAGAGAGAAACATCGATCAGCTGCCTCCTGCACACCTCCCACTGGGGATGTGCCCGCAACCAAGGTGCATGCCCTTGACCGGAATTGAACCTGGGACCTTTGAGTCCACAGGCTGATGCTCTATCCACTGAGCCAAACCGGTTAGGGCTGAAGTCAAGCATTTTTTATCTTTTCCTCTGAAACAAGAGTCTCAAAACGCCCCTTCATCTGTGGAGAAAGCTGAGAAAGTCAGAGGGTGGTGGGGGAAGCAGGGAGGAAGAGATGGCATCTAATTTCTGGCCAGAGACCTTTCATAAAGAGGACACACAGCATGTTGGTTTGTCACCGTTTAATGAGATGCTTATGGGAAGGGGTCCCTTGGTCTCACATTACAACGACATCTCCCACATGGCATTTCACAGGGATTCTGATCATCAATAGAAGTGAGTTCCCCCCACTAGGGAAGAATATTGAGGAGAATTAGATTCATACGAAAACATTCTGAGTGAAGGCGCGTATTTTAATGTGAAAACTACCACTTGGCACAAATGGGATACTCCATTTTTCCTTCATGACATTGTACTCGGAATGCAGATTTTGGTGACACTTCATAATAACCTCGACGACACCTAAATTGAACGAAATCATTTGTTTTGGAATAAATTTTTTTCGCATATGAGTATCTCAACTCTATGTTATGTTCTTCCATGATTTCTTCTGATATTACACATGCATCTGAAGGTAAAAAAGAAACATAAAACTTTAAGTAGCATACAAATACTTTCCACAGGACTTTACACTTTCATGAAGAATATTCTACACAGATCCAGGAATTTATTCTCAAACCCTTTTCCAAACCAATTCATTGAAAATCCATCATGTTGCTATAACTCATTTAAACTATCGATGATGTAAAAACGAGGCACTCTGTGGAATGTGTGGTCATTACATGTTATAATCAATGATCACAGTGTCACCTATGCTGTGAAGGGCTTTCATTAAAGACTCCTTGAAGGGGGTGGTGGAGGTGGAGGAGGGTGGAGGGGGCATAAGTGGTGATGGGGAAAATGAATTAAAATCAAGAAAAATGATAATTTCTTGCAGTTGATGCTCAAGAATTTTTCAGACTTTAAACCCTCAGACATGACTATTTGTAATCAACCGAATAGGTGATAGTCCATGCAAGTTCTGTTGTAAACAGCAAACATGGCGTTCATTACACGGATTTCCCAGGGTGCACAAGGTTAGTAAAGGACTTACCTAAGCATTTGGGTGGTTCAGACCACTGTCCATCACGGCACATTATTCTCCTGTTTCCCTCGAGTTCATAGAAGGCCTGGCATTGATACTCCACTGAGGACCCGGGAGCATATGCTGCTAATGGGAAGGTGGTAGTGTCTCCATTGTCAATAGCAGGAGGGGGCCCACATTTTCCTGTGGAATCTAAGAGAGGATAGTGTTGATTTATTGAGTGAGCAGGTGATTTTAAGGGAGCTGCAGAGTAGGTGGGAGCAACACTCTCCTCCTCCCGGCCCCCAAACGATTCACAGGAAACGATAGAGCAATCAACCTGAGTAACCAAGTGAAGGCCCGCTGGACAGCAGCATAGTAACCAAGTGTTTACAGAAGCTGCACAGAGACTGGGGGGGAGAATGAGACCCCTACCTTTGCACTCAGGTGGGTCTGTCCAATTCCCACTTAAACATGTCACTTCTGCATTCCCGAAGAGACCCAAAAGGTGCCTGCATTCGTAACGTGCTGTGTCCCCATGGCGATACCTAAGCTTCTGGTTCGGTACAAAGGCGTCTGGCACTGTGGGAGGGCTGCCACAGGAGATGTCTGAATAAAGAGAAAAAATGGATCTCTAATGCAGCCGTCACTTAGATGCAATGGAGACTGAAAATCTTCACAAATTAACATGCAAGATTGAAAAAAGAAGATAAAACAATTTTTTTTGGTAAGAGGCAATCTTCTGTATCTTAATTTTCTTTTTCATCCTCTCTCAAAGGTAAAGAGAGATTTTTCGGGCGATGAAAATGATGATTATGCTATGCAAAACTTTTTAGTTTGATGTAGTCCTATTTATTTTTTTCTTTTGTTTTGCTTACCTAAGAAGATATATCAGAAAATAAATATTGCAATGAGAAATGCGTAAGATTTTACTGCCCATGTTATTTCTTCTAGGATTTTTATGGTTTTTGAATCTTACATTTATGTCTATAATCCATTATGAGTTTATTCTTGTGTAAGGTATATGAAGGTGGTCCAATATCATTTTTTTTGCTTGTGTCTGTCCAATTATATCAGCACCATTTATTAACCAATGGCACCCCAAGAAATTTAATAAAAATGTAAAAACTTTTTTAAAAGTTAAAAAAAGGGTTTTCTGAACATTTTCCTTTAAGTTTAGTAAAATGAATGTAGATTATATAAAATCAAAATCAAAGTGAATTTATAAAGTCAAGAAACACATAATAGGCATATTATTTGGCAGCCAAATGTGGTTTGCAAACATCATTTTTGAATTGTGATTTTAGGCGCTTAGAAAATGAGCAGAATAGACAGGTTCTTAGAGAAGAAGTCAGGTATTGACTTGCTTTGAGAAATATCGCATGGCTAAAGAATATGATGACTTAAGATACTCAAACAGAAATTGAGGAAAAATAGGAGTACAATACATTCACAGTTTCCTAAAAATACTCCATTAATGTGAGTGCTTAAGGGCACTGCAGTGGGCACTGGGCAGGTCACTGGGAATCTCGGGTGTATATGAAGTAATAAGAGGCTGAAGCTGCGGTTCCCCACAAAATGGGCGCAGAGCCCACTGGGAATTGCTACAATGGTTTCAGGATCACACCCCGACCTATGATGCTGACCTGAGTGAGCCTGTGAGTTTGCATTTGCCTTTCTACTGATTCCCCGAGACGCTGACACGGCTGTCTCAGGGGCTCCGATGCCCAGCATTGAGTGCACATCCTATTGCTCTACATTGAGGCATAAACCTTCCTTCCTCTGGCCTCACCAGAACCTACGTCTATTTTTTAATGAAGCCAGAAGCCATTCATCAAAATACCTTTGCATGTGGGTGTTCCTATCCAAATGCCAGCCCTACACTCTATAACATTGGGTCCATCCATTTGGTAATATTCTGCACATCTGTAAGTCAGGTGTTCTCCTGAGTTGTATGAGTTCTTCTTCGGGCCTTCGAGGATGGCATTGTCATAGTTGGGTGGGCTAGGACAAGTCATTGCTGAAAAAGCAACACATAGACTTTTCAGTAAATCTTTTAAAGTACATGTCATGCAATAGTTAAACTTTAGAATAATAGATACACACCAAACCAATGTCTACTGTATGATTTTTTTCTTATAACTTGAAAATGTTAGCCATCTTGACTCAATTACATTGAATAATTTTCCATTTATTAAAGGTGTCACATGGGGATGGAGGTATTGAAAACCTGAGGAGATGGGCATGCAGGGCATGATGGAGACCAAACTTACTACATCCAAATTCTTATTTCTCCACACAGGCACAGACACTACATGCAATTTCCATTTTTGCTTTTGTCCAAATCTTTTCCCATAATTACATCAAACATCTTCAATTAACTATATTTTTATTAATGTCAGAAAGGAATTAAGAAACAGAAACATCAATGATGAGGGGGAATCATTGATGAGTTGCCTCCTGCACGACCCCCAATGGGGATCAAGCCCACACCTTGGGCATGTGCCCTGACTGGGAATGGAACCCTGACCTCCTCGTTCATAGATCAATGCTCCACCACTGAATCATGTGGGCCTGGATACAGCAGCCATCTTAGAACATTATGGATTTATGAGGAGAGAGCTGATAAACTCTCAGTGAATTAAATAATGATGAGGTGGGTGAGCAGGGACCAGCTGAGATACAGGAAGAGATGAGAAGTCAGAGGATGCCCATCAGAGCACATGATAGTGAACACAGATGACATCAAGTGAAATGATTTGGCTCCTGCTGCCAAACTTCTCATATGACTGTTAATTCTGCTATTATTTCTCTAGCAGAATCAAGAATGTTTAGAGATATTTTCTAGAACGAATGCAGTTTTATAGTTGTACCACGGATACTCTGAACTAAAGGTATTCATCAGCATTAGAAGAAAATGAAATACACTATACTTGTGCATTCTGGAGGATGGGACCAATTTCTTCCCGAACATTCTATAGACGCAGGTCCACGGATCCGAAATCCAGGGTTACAGGTGTACGTATATTTTTCCCCATGCAAATAATTCTTTAACATGTTACTTTGAACAGCATTGGGAACCAAAGGGGGTTGTCCACAAGGAAGTCCTAAAAAAAAAAAAAAAAAAAAAGGAAAGAGAGAAAGAATGACTGCATATTTCACTAACTCTGAATTTCATTTCATGTCCTGGTTGTCATATTTGGTACTTTCATTTGAAAGAACATGATCACACAGGAAAGGCACACAAATGCCTGACAAACCGCCATGGTGGTTGTCCAGCTGTCAGCCTGGGCAGGAACTTGAAGCAAAAATTGTGAACCCACCTAAGAATGAGCGTATCAGAGCTTCTCTAAGCAATCATGGGCAATAAAAAGAAACACCTTGAGAATCATCTTAAGAAAAGTATCCTCTACTGTAAGACATCAGAAGGGACGGTGGAGAGAGAACATAAATCTTTACAAAACCTGATGGCAAAGCATTCATTGTCACCCATAGGAATATGTAGGAATATGAACAGGTATACTTATATGAAGCGTTAGGTTTCATTTCACCACATTGTACGAAAAAATGCCTGCATTAGAGATGATTTCATAATGAACAAATAGAATTAATAGAAATAGGCTTGATTTGTTTATGCAAAAATAATTTGGTAAATACTAAAATCTATATAAATGACATATAATGGTTTTATACGTTGATAAATCTAAAGAGTTATTTCTCATGACGTTGATGATGACGATGGGTTATCTTACTGAACTGATCAAACAGAACTTTAGTTTGCATGCTGTCCTCACCTACGCACTGTGGTGAAGCACTCCATTTCCCCAGGTGGCATGTGATCCCATCTTCTTTAGATAATTCGAAACCATCCTTACAAATGTAACTTAATGTCGTCCCATGGGCGTATTTCTTGGGTTTCGATGTTTCTCTTTCATCTTCTGAAGATATGGATGAATTAATGCCTCCATGTTCTACATAGGGTGGTTGAGAACATGGAGTTTTTTCTGTATGAAAAATAGAGTATAAGGGTCAAGCCCAAAGACAATGTTTAAATTGAAAAATAAAATCCAACACTGTTTGGGACTTTAAAGTAAGGTCATTGGAACAAATTAAATGATTGGTAACTAAAAATATTTGCAAAGATATATGTGCCCATAAAATTGATGCTAGTGTTTATTTATCTCACAATGCCTCTTCAGCTTCCTCCTGCTCATCTTGAGGAGTGAAGTACTATTAATTACTCTTAGGAACAGAACTTGGGAATTCCCACAGTCACCAGAAGTTTCTGTCTGCATTCCTTTCACATTAGAAGGAAATAATGCTGATTGATTTCGGCACCTGGATGGTGTGTACTGATTGGAGATGAAGTGGGATGGATAGGGGGGAAAGGGTGCATCTTATTTCTTTACACAAAGCAGGGGGGGGAGGGTACCCTCATCTGAGAGACAGTGTAACACAAGTGACCCACTACTGACCAACGCAGTACGGTATTGACTGCCATCGTCCATCCTGGCACACGATTTCCTCTCCTTCCTGCATTAGGAAGTTTTCTTGACAGAGAATAGATATCTTTTCTCCTTCTTGATAATTCACTGTCAGGGTCATATTTTGAGAATTGGGAATCTGAGGTGGAGGTGGACATCGTGGCATTTCTAAAAACATTAAAATCAGATTTCTTGATGAAAAATCATAAGTCAAAAATATTAAAATTACAACTCAGTGAATAAAACGATCCATAATAATGCACCTGGAGAGATCCAACTACAATGCTATGTTCTGTGTTTACATATGTTGTCCTTTCCGACTTGCTTGTCACTCTAATACACCTCATTGGGTTTATATCCTCACTAGGGGACTGGTGCACAAAAATTTGTGCACTCGGGGGTCCCTCAGCCCAGCCTGTACCCGTACAACCTGCCACCTGCCACCCGCACATCTCACCCCACCCACATCACCTGCCACCCACTGATCTCGCCCCCACTCCCACACCACCAACCACCCGACTGATGTTGCTCCTCACCCTCACACCACCCACCACCACACCACCCGCTGATCCCGCCTGCCCAACCCCACACCATCCACCGCCAACTGATCACAACCCCCCCCCCCCCCCCCCGCCCCCTCCCCTATGGCTCCTCACCCCCACACCACCCATCACCAGGCTGATCGCTCCCCACCCCTACACCAACGGCCACCATACCATCTCCCTCCCACCCACCCCCACATCCCGCTCACCCTGCCGCTGGCACTGCACTGGCCTCCAGAGCTGCCAGCCGCCATCTTGC
>PVJC01045097.1:0-13855 GCA_004026665.1 Murina feae | reverse complement strand
TAGTATTTGACAGATGGGAAAACTAAAAACAGGGTGGTTAAATAAATTGCCCAGTTTGAGAGACAAATAGTTGGAATTCAAACACAAGTAGCTTGGCTCCACCCAGAATCTGGACGCCTTGACATGCCACAACTTCTCCTCCCAAATTATCCTCTGCTTGTTTATTTCTACCCCCATCTCACAAAATTGTACTTTCCTTAAAATGTATTGTCTTTATTATTTTTAAAAAGAAAAGTAACTCCGTTCAGGGGCAGTATTGATTCTAAAAGAGAACCCAGTGAATTTTGAAGGTTTTCTCACCCCCACCACTTTTTCAGGGCTACATTTTTCAAGCCATAAGAATTGTGTAGCTATTACAGAACTACTTTAGCAAATGTGTTCCATTAATCAAGGTGATTTAAACAAAAAAAAAAATCATCCAAGTTTGGAGCACTCCAAAGAGCTATCCAAACTGTTTGCAGGGTCTGCCCCTCTAGAGTGTTCCCTCTCCTGCTATCTCAAAAGCACACTGGTGCATATGAAATGGGTTTCTTCCCCTACCTGTGCATCCTCTTAGAAAAATTATTGTTGTTTATTAGATGAAGACATTACTATTCAGATCTTGATTGAACTAAATGGTAAAGATGATGAATATTAAAAATGTTTTGAATTCCAGGCAAAAAACACTTATTCCCTAAGTATATGCTTCAGAGAGCAAAACACCAAAATTGTCATTTGGAACCTAGAATATAGTTTAGCATATGAAAGAACAGCATTGTTACCAAGTTGGCATAAAATAATATAAACAGATCATTGGTTAAGTGAAGTGGAACCATTTTATTCATTCCAGAGTTCTAAAAGTCCATGTGGCAAGCAACACTTAGGAACTATGATTTATTTTTTACATTAAGCATTTGGAAACAAAGCAGTTCCTATCAAGGTTCTATTGCAGTGGGTTTTGCAATATAAGCTAAGATATAAGCTTAATTTGTGATTCTCAAAAGAAACAAATTGTACTGAGCTTAAACATCTTAAATAACTTACCTTCCTATACTACAGCAATTTCCATTTTCCTGCTAGAAGCTTCTAGTTTGCCAAAAATAGTTGCAAGGAGAACTGTTAAGCAAATCAGAAATATATAAAATGAATTGGCATGCTCCTATTGATTTGCATGGTAGGCAAAGTAAAAGCCTATTTAATGTAGGGGATTTGGGCCAGGACTCAGGAAATGTAGTAAAATCTACTCTAATAAAAGAGTAATATGCAAATTGACCCTCACTCCATTATACCCACAAGCCACACCCATATACCACGCCCACCAAACAGTCAAGAGCAGATATGCAAATTAACTAAGATGGTGGTGGCCACAGAGCTGGAGTTTCCCTGGGCAATGGAGGAAGCCAGGGCCCTTTGGGTCCTGAGCTCTACTCAAGGCTACAAAGTTTCAATTATAGAAGATAAACCCCAGATACCTGTCTAGCTGGGACCTTGGGTTTCTCGGGGCAACCCAGGCTTCAAGCGGGAAACCAAGGCAACAAAGTTTCAATTATAGAAGTTAAATAAATCTGAGATACCTGCTTCCAGCCAGACACCCCAGTAGGGACCCAAACCCTGAAGGGGCTGTGGGCAGCCTAAAATGGCCATCAACCCCTCACCCAGGCTGGCCAGGCATGCCAGCAGGTGGATATCCCCTGAGGGGTCCCAGACTGTGAGAGGGCACAGGCCAGCCTGAGGGACCCCCCCAAGTGCACAAATTTTTGTGCACCAGGCCCCTAGTCTTATAAAACCTAATGAAGAGATGAAGAAAAATACTTTATCTTTCTGAGGTTATCTAGTGGTTATTCTAGTCTTCATAGAAGGTTTAAAAGATAAGCTACTTCCATGGTAGGGCTACCTGACCATCTTCTAGAATCGCAAGTAAAAGTTGTAGAAAATATTGGAATGTCCCTGATACTTTGTACCAGGACAGCAGAGTGCTGACTAATGTGTCTTTCCCCAAGTGACTTTTATTTGGAGTGAATGATATTTTCCAGCCCTTTTTACTAAGCACACTAAAAATTCACTTGGCTTTGAACTGACCTATCAGTTTAGAATAGTGTGAACTAAATCTTTTAAAGTAATGGTAAAATTGACCTACCTTGCTCTTATTTTAGGGGAAGGTTTGGTTCTCAGAAATGCTATGGAAGGCTAAGTTGCCCTTGCAAAATGCAGCACCTACTAATTACATTGTGAGCTAATAAGAATTGTCTACATTTTAGTAGAAATGCATGTGCCTTTTGGACATTATTAACTACTATACAGGTATTTTGTTATTTTGATCCTTTATTGGTTGGCAAATTAACAATGGGTAAAGTAGTTGGTAAATTGCTCCTTTGGTTAACTTTAAGTGGTTGTTCACTGTAAAATGAATAATTGATTTTTAAATCTTGCAAAATTAAAATTTTATTGAATTTGTCTCTCAACCATAGCAGCCACTCTGTATTGAAAATGGAAACATTAATAGAAATAGGATAATGATTTCAGTATGTTCTTATAGTTAGATCATAATAATCTTTTGCTATTGTTAAAGAAAACGTTTGTAGTTTTTAGAGTGTATATTTTTACTTTAACCTATCAAAATTTCAGACTATTTAAAGCTTTTTGGTTCCTGGTACCATATATTCCACTGTTATACACAAAAGGTGAAATATTATTTACCAAATGTTAGTCTGTTACCACAGAATGATGGTACATGAATAAGGAATGTAGTATTTCTTACATTTTTTGTATTATAGAGTATGCTAATAACACCATTATTGTTATTGGCAAAAAGGAAGAAAAAGACAGTTTCACATTTCAGAAAAAACTCATTAAATGTTCCCAGGATGCACAGGTAGTAGAGTGTTCTGAAAAGGAACACTTGGAAATGGGACAATATTCCAGTAACAAAGCTGTTTTAATAATGCATTTGAAAATCCTATATAATAAAGAGGGAATATGCAAATTGACCATCACTCTGGTCAATTTGCACCCACCGCTGAGGCTAAGTTCCCATAACAAGCCTTAAGGAGCAATCAGCAGGTACCTAAGGCTGCTCGCCCACCCACCTCCTGCATGGGGCTTGATAGGAGACCTCAGGCTGCTCCCTCCGCCCTGGCACCAGGCCAGAGGAACTCAGGCTGCACCCTCTTCCCTGGTGCCAGGCCGGGGGACCTCAGGCCATGCCCCCCGCCCTGGCCCCAGGGCAGGGGACCTGAGGCTGTGCCCCCCACCCAGTGGGACTTGACAGGGGCTCTCAAGGTGTGCCCTCCGCCCTGGTGCTGGGCCAGGGGACCTCAGACCCTAGCACCAGGCCAGGGGACCTCAGGCTGTGCTCCCTGCCCCAGCGCCAGGCTGGAGGATCACAGGCCACTCCCTCCACCCAGCAGGGCTTGATGGGGGACCTCAGGCTGTTCTCCCCTGCCCTGGCACCCAGGGAACCTGAGGCTGCACCCCCCCACCTGGCAGGGCTTGACAGGGTGGGACTGGCCGGGTCTAGATCTAGCCCAATGAAGGGGGGCCGTTCAGGTTTGTGTCTCGAGCGATTTTGAAGTGCACGTGGGTGGTTGAAGACTTGACTCTGGATTCCATGGTGCACCCCAGAGTCTGACAGGAGGAAGATTTTCATATACGTTTTACTAATTTTCTTTAATCTCTGACACTTCTATTATAGAGAAAGGGCAAATAGCAATATTAAAATATTTCCTCTAATTAATCCCCTTTAAATGTGCACGAATTTCGTGCACTGGGCCACTAGTATTTAAATAAAACTGATTAACAAAGTGAAAAACAAGCTCACTAGTTTGACAGCATTAGAAAATGGTTACTGGGGTGGATAAATGGTGATGGAAGGAGACTTGACTTGGGGTGGTGAATATACAATACAATGTACAGATTCTGTATTATAGAATTGTACACCTGAAACTTATGTAATTGAATTAACCAATGTCACTCCAATAAATTCAGTTAAAAAATAAAATGGCCACTTTATATAGTTAATACTGATAGCCCCTTAATGTGCACTATGTATTTAGGTTATAGTTCAAATCCTTGAATATCTTAATGCTGTTTTTGTTTGTTTAAATGTCATTTACTTCAGCTAAAAGTCACAACCATATGGCCTTCTATTACCACTTATATCATAAACAGAAAAAGTACTTCTGTGTAGGGAGAGGAATCAGGAGATTGAAAGCTTGGTTATTATAAGCTGCTGATACACTAAATCCTTATGTCACTTAAATAGAAGAACTACCTAATAATGTCACTTATTACAACAAGGATAGCTAAACAAGGGACTTGCTTTTTGCAGACTATAGTGATAAAAACCTGTGCTACACATCCATTTCTCAGCAACGGCTTCCAGGTTAATCACTCCTGGCATACTGCTAATCTCTTGATTGCAGCTGATGTGGAGGAAATATGTTTACCCTTTTGCTAAAGTGAAGTTCACTGTGGAGACTATGTGACTTTTTCATCCTATAGTTAACACAATTCTGAAGATAAATTTGACTTCTTGTTTACAATTCTGAGGTGTTTTTCTTCTGATGTTAACACTAAAGTATCATCTCTGAGGCCCCCACAACTTAAGCATTCTCTGATGTGTTCTCTGAACGTTTTCAGAATAATTTGATCTTCAACACTATGTAGTTTATAGAATTTTATTTTATCTTACATGTTTGAGTATATATACATTTGTGTGTGTATATATGAAGATCATTGTTTCTACTAAGAGATTAACATGTCTTCCTGAAACTAATGTGTTTTGCTCATCTAAAAATATTTTAACTATTCACAGTTGGTTTGAGTTTCCAGCTCAAAGTTGGAAAGCCCTTCCATTGGAGTGAATATAGGGAGGCAGTTGTGTAAAATGCAAAATACTATATGTACTTTTACCTGTAAGTTATGATCTCTCTATACTTTAAGGTTGCCTAAAAGTAATTGGGAAAAATTGAGATAGAAATTGTAAGGCTGATGTTCAATGTTAGCATGTGAAGCAGACTTTAACTCTGATAACTGGGAGTAAAGAGAATATATTCCAAATGTCATGTAGCTTCCTAACGATATAGTGATCTGCTGGACAGCTACTGTTGAGTGGGTGTAATGTGTTCAGATGTCTTTTTGAAATAAGCAACTAAATGAAGTTCTGTGTTACCACTTTGGGTAATTAAAATTCTATAGGTTTCTGTGACCCATTTAATCTTAGTCCATAAAAGCATTTTCAGGCTACTAAACTATTATCTACCTAAAATAAGAATGGAAAAGAGAAATAACAGATTATAAAAGCAGGCATGCATGGGAAAACTCATTATTTATATGCTTAGCATGATCCTACCATATGTAAAACCTAGTATTTCATTAAGTTAGGTCTTCTTTTCGAATATGAGAACCAGATTATACATCAGTTTATATTACAATGCAAATACAGTGATAGTCTTGAAATGAGACTATAAAAGACGCTTCTTTTAAATACTAATCCAAAAATAGTGATATAACATTGTTTTATAAATATAACAAGAAATCAGAAAGCAAAATAATCCATTGTCTAGGGAAAAAATTCCGTAGGAATGGGGCCTTAGTTTCAGATGGCTAGTATGGGAGGACATAATTACTGGCTTCATCTTCAGCCCTATTCCCCTTCTGCTAACCTTCTGACTATTTGGTAGACAGTTCTGAATAAGTGAATTCTCCATAAGGGAGAGCAGTGCATTTGGTATTTGATAAAAATTGCTTGATGAAGATTCCTATTAAAAGAATAAAAATGTTAGTCTTTAGTACTAACATTTGGATGATTTGGTCTTAAAACTGAATTTCACCAAATAATTTAACATAAATAAAATGGCAGCTATTCACTTTTAAATTATATTGGATTCAATTCACAGTCTTGGCTACTACCAGTCCTATGTAATTGAATACAGTGTAAATAACAAAAATATAACTGAAATAAATTACAAAACACGGTTCACTTTGCAAATTTCTGAGTAGACTGCATAGGAAAATCAGGAACAACAACAACAAAAAGTCCAGAAGGCATCATTCATACCAGCAGCTGGGGCAACTATAATAATAGCTAGTACCTGTATTTACTAGTGAGTGCTTACTTGATGCTAGGAGCCTTATGTGTTTTTCCACTTGGTTCTCAGAATATTTCTGTAAGGCATTTATTATTGCCAGTTGTATAGATGAAGTTTAAATAACCTGTCCAAGGTGCTTAACTAGTAGTAGCAGAGCTACATATTGAACTCAGAACTATGACTGCAGACTGTATTTGTAACCATTATGCTAAAGAACTCATCATATATTCTTCAGACAAGATGGTATTAAATACTTAGGAAGAAAATGAAGGAGCTCAGCTTATAATAGCTACGAGAATGAGCAAGTCCAGTGTTAGACCAAGTTCCAAACCTACTCAGCAGGGAGAAGAATGAAATAGAACTTGTTAGTAAAAAGCATCCCCCATTATAAAAAAGCAATTCCCAGTGCTGTAGCCCAGTGTCACTTTTGTGTATAGTAAATTCCTCTTTCGCAATAATTGGGTAGAAACCTAAGGTGGCATAATTTTTAAGTAGGGAAGGACAGTAACAGTCTCCTGGAATGATGAAAATAGTATAGTAATAAATAAGAATTTAAATGGAAAAAAGAGTAGGTCTGCATAGAAATAGTGTCCAGTGATCCCACGTCTAAGAACATATATATCCCAAGAACTCAAAAACACCCATCAGAAAGAATATATGCACCCCTATATGCACCCCTAGCAGCACAATTTACCATAGCTAATATTTGGAAACAGCCTAAGTGCCCATCATCAGATGAGTGGATTTAAAATCTGTGGTACATCTACACAATGGAATACTATGCAGCTGTAAAAAAGAAAGAACTCTGCCCTGACCAGTTTGGCTCCGTGGATAGAACGTTGGCCTCTGGACTCAAGGGTTCCTGGTTTGATTCTGGTCAAGGGCATGTGCCTTGGTTGCGGGCACATCCCCAGTGGGGGGCATGCAGGAGGCAGCTCATCAATGTTTCTCCCTTCCTCTCTGTAAAAAAATCAATAAAATATATATTTAAAAAAAGAAAAAGAAAGAACTTGTTTGCAACAGCATGGATGGACCTAGAGAACATTATGCTAAGTGAAATAAGCCAGTTAGAGAAAGATAATTATCACATGATCTCACTCATATGTGGAATCTAATACCAACATAAACTGATGAACAAAAATAGACCTAGAGACACAGAAACATTGAACAGACTGTCAAACCTCAGAGGGAAGGCAGGGGAGAGTTGGGGGAGGGGGATCAACCAATGAACTCATATGGGTATATGCATAACCCAAGGACATAGACTGGGGTGGTGAAGGCTTGTGGGGGCTGGGGGAGAGGGCAATGGTGGGGAGGGAAAGGGACATGTGTAATACTTTCAACAAAAAAGATTTGTGTGTGTGTGTGTGTGTATCCTATCTAATAAGAGTAATATGCAAATTGACCATCACTCCAACACACAAGATGGCCGTCCCCATGTGGACACAAGATGGCCTGCAGGGGAGAGCAGTTGGGGGGGACCAGGCTTGCAGGGGAGAGCAGTTGGGGGTAACTGGGTCTGCAGGGGAGGGCAGTTGGGGGGGACCTGGCCTGCAGGGGAGGACAGTTGGGGGGGACCTGGCCTGCAGGGGAGGACAGTTGGGGGCAACCAGGCCAACAGGGGAAGGCAGTTAGGGGTGACCAGGCCTGCAGGGGAGTGGTTAGGGGGTGATCAGGCTGGCAGGCAGGCAAGCAGTTGGGTGCCAGCAGTCCTGGATTGTGAGAAGGATCCCAGATTGGAGAGGCTGCAGGCTGGACTGAGGGACACACAAACACACACACACCATACACACACAGGTGCACAAAATTTGTGCACCGGGTCTCTAATATATATGAAATAGTATCCATTGAAATAATCAGTGTTCCATACCTGCTTCTCATAAATGATAATAATCCCTTTGTCATGAACCTAGCATTTGGGAGCATCTTCATCAGGGCTCCAGATGTTATATTCAGACAAATGTGATGAAGTTGTGGCAAGGAGAATGTGAATGAAAATAGATTAGTAAAACTGACACTCCCATTTAAAAAAAATTAAAGATTAATGGTGTTTTCTCAGCTTTTTGTTAAAAGCTCTTCTTAAATTGCTGCTTAGTGGGGATAAATGTCTTTTTGACATAAATGTCTTTATTCATAGCTTTGTTGGTGTTATAGGAAGGGTTAACTCCAACAGTTATTCACTGGTGGTGTTTCTGATTACTGTTACATGAGTTAAAAAAAACAAACAAACTGGATTTTTCAAAGTCCTTTTAGAACTGTGTAATAAATTATTTAATTTTTCAAATATTCTCTCCAGTAGTTTGTCTGCTTAGCATCAAACCACGGCCATAGCTAAATTTGGGGTATATGTCATAATTAAACAGAACATAACAGTAGGGTAATTTGACATGCTCCTGCTTACCTGAAAGATGGGAACATAAAAAACAATTACTTGGGTATTAATTATTAGACAAAAATGACATATGAATGTACATTCATTTTATGGACTTTTCTTCCTGGGCAAAGAAACTATCCTGTTTGTCTTTGC
Organism: Murina feae; assembly: GCA_004026665.1. Taxonomy (NCBI): domain Eukaryota; kingdom Metazoa; phylum Chordata; class Mammalia; order Chiroptera; family Vespertilionidae; genus Murina; species Murina feae. The sequence goes on along the minus strand of PVJC01045097.1, from coordinate 5,260 downwards.
CCAAAAGAAAGAATGTTTTCTGATTGTTTTTATAAAACATGCATGCCTCTCCTTTTCCAGCATAATTGAGGATAAAGAAAAAATAATCTTATCGAAAAAGATTCCAAAAGCTTTGCCCCTCTCCTTCCCTTTATTTTTCTTTAATAACCGTTAAAGTTACTTTTGTGTAACTATTATTTCCTTTCCACTCAGTTATTTAAGAACCATTAAAGTGGCATAAGCAGCCGTAGGGCCAGTCCGCACCCTTACCTTTGCTGGTTGTAAAATCTAAGACATCTGGCAAAGAGTTAATTAAAAAATCAAATCTGTTATTATTCTGCTTTTTGGAAGGTCAGAAATACAAATATCTTCCTCTGCAGTCAGAACTTTTACCTAATTAGTTTTTGCTTAATCAAATAAATGAGTTTGATTGTAGTTTAGTAAATGTGTTACTTGATATTGTGGACTCTTTCATCAGATTTCACTTCAGTCAGGAAAGGTAATACCTGTGGGTTGGTTCACTGAAGCCTCATTTGTTAAAGGGACACCCGAAGGCCATGAGGCAATTATATTTGTTGCCTGTACTCAAAGAGGCACTTGCAGGAACTGGACCTCAGTGAGTATAGCTGAGAACTAGAGGCGTGATTCTTGTGTCCAGCCCTGAGATTAGGCTTTCTCAGAGCTCAGGAAGTAAACCTCTGATGTAGACAGGAAAAACAAGAATAAGAGTTCTTTTCTTGCTTTAAAATTTAGCCCTCAGGTTAGCTGTATTTAATACCTTGGGAAAACTCAGATTTGAACAAAAGCAAAATGCTGATGTGGCATTCATTGTAAAAATATATATATCTGTATATTCTTACGCTCATATATTCATTCAAGTTACCTTGGCAGATTTACAAAAGTATAAAAAGGAAAAGCACCTAATTACTGAAAGTATGAGAAGCAATGAAAACATGTAATTGGGGGTTTCCGTTTTTGCCCATTTGCAAAACATGTATTACAAATGCATTTATTGAAGTTCTACTTTAGTTGGAAAGTTATAATAGGTTTTTAAAATATATATTTTATTGATTTTTTTACAGAGAGGAAGAGAGGGAGATAGAGTTAGAAACATTGATGAGAAACATTGATCAGCTGCCTCCAGCACACTCCCCAAAGGGGGTGGGCCCACAACCAACTACATGCCCTTGACTGGAATCGAACCTGGGACTCTTGAGTCCACAGACTGACGCTCTATCCACTGAGCCAAACCGGTTAGGGCTATAATAGCTTTTTAAAATTTCCATTTAAAATACATGTTAATCTACTCTTATCTGTTAGTATTTTGTTACAATAATATTGGTGCAGAATTTATCTTCTCTTATCTGGCTTGAATTTTCATTTTAGTGATAGCAACTTGGTTATTCCAACAGATGATTGTTGCTGGAGAGTAATTTTTTATGTTGAACAGTTATTAATGGGCAAAGGAGTCATCAAAGAGGACTTGTGTTTTAAAAGAAAGCTTTTCTGTTCTAAATATATTTATGATTGAGTAAAAATTTAGGCTTATGTTAATACATGGGACATACAGGAACTTGGGTCTTTTCATTTTAGTAGAGGGTCACCATCATTAATTTTACAACTGATGGTTTTATAATAGGCCCTTCTAGGTATTCATGGTCATTATTGAAATATAATGCATTGAAGATATGGCCTGTACAAGGCAGAACAGGGATCTTAATTAGAATTCTGACAAGCCTACTCCAATAAAATGATGAGATTATTTGTAATTGATGTCACAATCAATTATCATTTAGTTCATCATGAGCATTCTAATAAGTCTGGCCTTGCTGTTGGCCCCAGGATGTTGCTGAATGAGTGGCGACCCTGTTTATACTGTTACAGAGACAGGAGGGTACATTTTCAGTCAGCATCCTAATGACCTCTTTTGAAGTTTATTAAATTAATGACCCTGTCACACTGTTTTGATCTCTTATAACCTCAGTGTGGGGTTTGTATAACAAATTAATTTTGGGGAACCATGTGGCAAAAAAAGATGGGCATTTAAAAAGTTGAAACCTGCCAGTCAGTGTAGCTCAGTGGTTGAGTGTCGACCTATGAACCAGGAGGTCACAGTTTGAATCCCAGTCGGGCATATGCCTGGGTTGTGGGCTTGATACCATGTGGTGCATGCTGGAGGCAGCTGATCAATGATTGTCTCTCAGCATTAATGTTTCTATCTCTCGATCCCTTTATGAAATCAATAAAAATATATTTGAAAAAATAAAGTTGTGTCCTAACTGCTTTGGCTCAGTGGATAGAGCATCGGCTTGCGGACTCAAGGATCCCAGGTTCTATTCCAGGCAAGGACATGTACCTTGGTTACGGGCACATCCCCAGAAGGGAGTGTGCAGGAGGCAGCTGATCAATGTTTCTCTCTCATTGATGTTTCTGACTCTCTATCCCTCTCCCTTCTTCTCTGTAAAAAATCAATAAAATATATTTAAAAATAAAGTTGAAACCTTAATATTACTAATATTTAATAAAAGTTATTTTGTGCAAAAATGAAATCATAGGGTTTATATTTATTTTATAAAAAGACAACTTTAGGACATTTTTCATTACCTGCACAAGATATTGTTTATTGACAGTACCCAAATTTGTTTTTTCTCTTTTAAAGGGGCTGCTTTCTTCTCTAATTCCAGGTGCCAATGGGCCATGTTTGGTTAGAAGGTGATAATCTACAGAATTCTACAGATTCCAGGTACTATGGACCTATTCCATATGGACTAATAAGAGGACGGATCTTCTTTAAGGTACTGTTTTCTACTTAAAATGTAGGCCTTCTTATCTGAGCTAAAGGGGAAAAAACATTTTCTTTCAAAACGAACTCTGAACTCTTTAGGCTGTTAGTGGACTTACCTGTTACAGTAACAGTAGTGAAAATGTTAGTTTTCATAGCTATAAACATTACCCCTTCTCTCCCCCCTCTCCCCCATTAAGACAGGTAATTGAGAATATTTTTGTTTGAATAATAAAACTCGTTACCTTCGTTTGTAGCATAAGAAGCCTTTAATTTGAACCCTCAAAATTTTCTCTCTTGTATTTTTACAACCATATTTATATCCTTAGAATATACAGCATGTCCCCAAAAATTGTATGCACACTTTAATAGCTGATAGGTCAATTTTGAAAATGAAATACATTTTAATAAACACTGCCTTTATAATTATTCAAAGTGTGTGTATACATTTTGGGGGGATACTCTATATTAATGTGCACTTGCAAAAGAGCAGTGTAGAGTCAAAATATCTGCAATGCAGGGATATCTTAGTTAAGTACAGTGAGGAATGGACTTATCAATGTTGCAGTAGATTTATGATTCTTAGGAAATATTATTGTTTTCACTGGCTCCTCTTTTTCTCATAATCAGTGAGGGGAATAACAGGAATACTTGGGGGTAATTTACCGGATTCTTTACACTTAAGCATATACTCAATTACTTAGGTTTACGGTTAACTTTGAGGGTACTAAAAGAAAATACAGACACACACATGCTCACACACCCACACGTATATACAACTGACCCTTAAACAACTCGGGGGTTAGGGGCATTGACCTACATACAACTTTTAACTCCCCCAAAACTTATATATAGTATCTGGAATTTGTTCTAGGAACCACCCCCCCACCCCCCCCCCGCCGCATACCAAAATCCGTGGGTGCTCAATTCCTTATGTGAAATCACACAGAATAGGACATACAGTTGCCCCTCTGCTTCCACAGATCCCCAACTGTGGATGGAAAAGAATGTTTTTAATCTGTTTTTGGCTGAATCCATGGATATGAAACCCAGGCACATGGTGGGCTCACTGTATATTTATTGAAAAAAAACCTGTGCATAATTGGACCCATGCAGTTCAAACCCATGATAGAGCTTACTTCCACAGACACACATAAATTTACTTTCTAAAGTCTTATTTGGATGTAGGAAATTTGTTCTTGAATGAAGAATACAGAGAAAGTGTTTAGTTATATGGCATAGAGAAAAAGGATGAATGAAATAAAAAGGAATATGATGATATAATATCACTTGCATTAATTGTCTTCAATTTTGATTTTATAGATTTGGCCTCTGAGTGATTTTGGATTTCTACGTGATAGCCCTAATGGCCACAGATTTTCTGATGATTAGCCAACATTTATTCTTTTGGTCTGATTATTGCCTCCTGTTCAAGTGAAGTTATTATTGCCACTGAAACCATGTACTTACTAATAAACTATTTGCTATTCAATTTGTTATTTTTATTATGTAAAGAATAAGTAATACACAATCTGCAAGCTACATTAATTCAAAATATATGGGTAAGCAAAATGTAAATAAATCATCTAAAGTTTATGACATGTAAAAATATTTTTAGGGGGGGAAACTTGGATGACCACCTCACTTTTAAATTTTTAGTTTTCTAGGTATAATAAACTCTCCTCATGAATATGCTTCATACACTAGCTACATTTATTTTTTATTTTATTGTATTTTTTTGTTAGCTATATTTACAAAGTCAGAGTAGAAACCAGCCTTATAAGCCCAAACCAAAAATAAATGCAAAGATTCAACCTAATAAAAAGCTGCTAAGTCACAAATTTGGTTCACTCACTTGAAAATAGTTTCAGTCAAGCCAGTGTAGTTCAGTGATTGAGTGTCGACCTATGATCCAATAGGTCACAGTTTGATTCCCGGTCAGGGCACATGCCCAGGATGCTGGCTCAATTCCTGGTGGGAGGTGTGTAGGAGGCAGCTGATCAATGATTCTCTCTCATCATTGATATTTCTATCTTTCCCTCCCTCTCCCTTCTTTTCTGAAATCAATACAAATGTATTTAGAAATATATATGAGAGAAAGCAAGATGGCGGCATAAGGTAAACACCGTAAATGCGGCCGTGAACAACTATTTCAGAATATACACGAAAAGAAAACACGAACACCACTCACAACCACAGGAAGGCTAGCTGAGTGAAAATCCTACAACTAGAAAGAATCTGAGACTCGGAGGAGCAGTGGAAGCAAAGTACAGAGGTACGGAGGCGCGCGCACAGGGCTCAGGGAGAGGGTTGGCGCCGGAGGACATGGTTCTTTTCCAAAACGGAGAGAGCCACAAGTTCCCAGCGGCTCTGAACTCCAGTTCCAAGCGAGTTTCTGAGGACCCAGACACCCGAAGAAGGGAGACTGACTGGCACCAGGAGGAAATCCAAAGCGGGTTTCTCTCAGCGTTGCTTGCAGCAATTACCGTGGGACACAGA
>PVJC01045096.1:0-13837 GCA_004026665.1 Murina feae | reverse complement strand
TATCTTGCTGGAATCCAGAGGGGGTGTCTCTCGCCTTCTGGGAAGATACAAGCAAAACCTCTCCCTTGGGTTAATAGTGGATTGGGGCCCTTCCATATTCCTGAAAGGGGGTCCCGCCATTGGACCAGAGGAAGGGGTGTTGAAGATTCCAAAGACCTCCCCAGTGTTTGTATATTGGAGGGAGACCATGATTATGAAAATGAATAAAGTTTAATGGGGCTAAAGCCTGTGTTAGTATAGTATGAGGGTTACTTCCCATTATCCCCCCCTTTCTCTTTTTGTATTTGGATTTTAAGCTCTCTGTGTAATCTTTCAATGATAGCTTGTCCTTGTGGGTTATACGGTATTCCGGTGGTGTGTTTGATGTTATATGAGTTTAGAAAGCAATGAAATTGGGAGCTTGTGTAGGAAGGAGGCTGACATATGAAATTTAGAATGTAAGAGTTTAGTCTCCTCTATAGGTTGTATAGAGATAACTAAGCAGTCTGCTTCCTTATTACCTAGTGCTAAGGGACCTGGTAACCTCGTGTGAGATCGAAGATGTTGAATGTACCAAGGAAGCTTATGGTTTTCTAAGATTTCTTTAAGTTGGGTTAAGGCCTTATTGAGGGGGGTTTCCTTAGTTCTGAGGGTAGAGAAGCCTATAGCTTTCGGAGTGTGGACTTCATAAGCACTATTGGAAAAGATATTAACTGGATTGTCCCAACAATATAGAAGTGCATGTATCACCGCACATAATTCCCCAACTTGTACTGAGCCTAAGTACTGGTATTTTAGGTAGGTTGGTGTATCTTGTGGCCTATCTGTCTTAATGACCACTGCACAATAGTGCTTTCCAGCATTTGTAAAGGCACATGGAGCCCTAAGTATCAGCTTGCTACTTGGACGAACTAGTCCTAACGTGTGTAATGGAACCTTTTGTAGAGTATGTAATATCCGGTGATTGGGAAGATGGTTATCAACCTGTCCAGGGAAATGTAGTAATAGTAACTGGATTTCTAAGTCAGTGGTGATTAATTGAGTAAGTTGCTCCTTAGTATAAGGAAGTATGAGTAGTTGTGGTTCTTTACTATATAGGGTAAGAGACATCTGTCTGATATTACGTTCTATTGTAGCATAAGCAGTTGTTAGAGAGGTGATTTTTGGATGTTGGCTGTAGGCTAAATGTACCCAATAAAGGGGGCCTTCTTGGAAAAGAACTCCAGTGGGTGTACCAATGGTGACTAACACGATCGCTTGGATTGGCTTAGTTAAATCAATTATATGTAATTCTAACTCTCTTAAAGCTTGATTAATAGTGTTTAATACTTCCTTTGCTTTGAGGGAGATAGTCCTAGTACTAAGTGGGTTGGCATCTCCCTCTAGGAGTTGGAATAGGGGTTTAGGGCCCCTGTTGATATAGATAGACTGTTTCTTACCCAATTAATCTGGCCACAGAGCTCTTGTAATTCGTGTAAGGTGAGTGAGTCTGGGATGGCTAGTTGAGGAGCTATAGGGGTTAATTGTTCATGGATTTTATACCCTAGAAAAGAGGACGGTGGATGGTGTTGGACTTTCTCAGGGGCAATTTTAAGGCTTAAGGCTTGTAGATTTGTTATTAATATGTTATAGCATGCATCTAGCCAAAGAGGGTCTCTATGGGCTAGGAGTATGTCATCCATGTAGTGAGTAACAAAACATTGTTTAGCAAAGGGTTTAGTGGCGACTCCAACATATGCCTGACATATAGTGGGACTGTTCTTCATTCCCTGGGGGAGTACCTTTGAGTGGTACCATTCTGCTGGGAGCTGGTGATTGGTAAAAGAAACAGAAAAGGCAAAATAAGGCCTATTCTCAGGGTGTAATTGAATGGAAAAGAAGCAATCTTTTATATCGATTATTTTTATGTGTGACCCTCTGGCTATCGCCGATGGATGTGGAAGCCCTGGTTGGAGGGGTCCTAGCTTCTGCATATGTTTGTTAATTGCGCTAAGGTCTTGGAGGAATCGCCACTTAGTTCCGTCCCATTTTTGAATGACAAAGACGGGGGTGTTATGGGGACTAAGGGAAGGCTCTATATGCCCCTGCTGTAGTTGTTCTTGTACTGGGTCTTGTAAAGCTGTTAATTTTTCTCTGGGTAATGGTCACTGTTCTACCCAGATAGGCTCCTCCGTATCCAAGGTTAATTTAATGGGAGGGGGAGGGTGTAGAACAGTGGCCCCTAGTATTGGGGAGACTGCCTCGCAAAGGTAGTAGCTTTGACAGCCTCTAGTATATCTTGCCCCCATAGGGTGTGGGGGATATTCAGCATAAATAATGGGTGGAAAAATCCACCGTTGCCCTCCAGATCTAGCCAATGGAGGTCTCTTGCTGCCTGTGAAGTCATTTTGTATCCACTGACTCCTTGAACTAAAGGGCCAGAAGCAAGCGGCCATTTGAGATCCTTCTTCCTGTATTATGGAGACGACGGCCCCTGTATCTATTAATCCATCTATTTTCCTCCCTTCTACAGTAAGTGTTAGGAATGCCTTATTTTGAGTTAAGGGAAGAGTCCAATAGATTCTTTGTGTGTATTGCTCTCTTACTTGTGGGGCTGAGAGCTGTCCCCCTTCTCGTTTAAAGGCGGTAGAGTATTGCCATCCTTATATTTATTGGAGCCGCAGTCTCGTCGCCAATGAAAGCCCTTTCTACACTGAGGGCACACGGATGGAGGTTGTCTTTTCCCTTCTCCCTGTTTCTTTTGTCTGTTCGGACATTCTTTGGCAAAGTGACACTCAAAGCACGCCCCCTTTTGGGTCTCAGATCGTACTCCTAGATTTACATGTGCTGCGAGCGCAGTGGCTAAAGCCACTGCAGATTTGCTGCCAACATCGTGCCACGCAAGGATCCAATCATCAATATTACTGAACTTTACCAGTGCTATGGCTTGTCTACACTGTGCATTAGCCCTTTCCCATGCTTATTCCTGAGTGAGGGCACCAGCTGCCTGAGAATGAGTAACCTTTCAGTCAATAGCCTCCCGTACTCTGTAAAATCTCTGAAAAGCCTTCATTCAACCCTTAGACTAATTTGGACAATTGGGCCGGCTTCCCTTTGGGATTATTTTGGGTGAAGGCCCGCATGGCACAGAGGCGGATCTGGTCAAAATACCTAGGCTGGCCCTGGGCTTGAGCAGCTGGGGAGGCGTATTGACCTTCCCCTTGAAGTGCCTCCGCCTTCGCCTTTAAATTAGGTGTATTACCATTTCTGGAGGCATGGTTGTGGTCGGCGAGAAGCTTAGGCTGCTCGTAATAGAGCGCTTTCCACTGGATCATGTCTCTGGGATGTAGGATGGTTCTAGCCAAACATTTCCAATCATAGGGACAATTGAGATTAATGCTAAAATTGTGTAATAGTTGTTGAGTATATGGGGCTGAGAGACCATCTTCCTGTACTGCTTTCCTAATGGCTAATAACTCCTTTTGGTTAGGCAGAAACCAGGCTTGTGGTTGAGCAGCTGTGGGGTTGATATTTACTGGAAAGGCTTGAGGGGGTGCCTGGGAAAAAGTCTTGTGAGAATCCTCAAGACCTAAAGAAAATCTTGCGGCATCTCTCTGCTGGCATTGAGCCTTATATAGTTCCATCTAGGGGCTATCATCAGTGTCTTTAAGTGTTGGCTGAGTACTTGTGGCTTTATTGGTTGTAGAAACTGGAGGTGGAACCATCTTCCCTTCCCCCAAAGGCTCAGGCTTGGTAGTAGACTGTTTGGTTTCATTTTTGTCCGAACATTCTTTAATGAACAAGTCCCACGGATCAGGGGGTGCAGAGGGCTCTGGGGGGAAATACGGGGGAAGGGGACCCTCTTTCACTGAGCCCACAAGGGCCGCAGGTCTTGGCTGAGATGGTTCAGGGGGTACTCCAGAAAGACATGCGAGGATGGCCAAAATGGCAGGTGTTAGAGAAAGCGGAAATGTTTTTCCTTCATGAACCTCAGCAGACCTTATATGCTTGAGTACTTTCTCCCAAGTGCCTGGGTCCTATACGGGGGCTTCTAACAACCAGGGATTAAAGTGTAAGAGGCACTTCCACAGCATCTGGAGTTCCTTTTCTGATACCTTAACTCGCCTACTCTGCAAAAGGGCCTGGAGAGCTCGTGCCTGAGCGGCACGTGCAGCAGGGGAAACATTGTCCATGTTGCAGAGGGTTACTCACCCGGTCCAACGTTCTGGGGGTCCCTGTTCTGGGCACCAGATGAAGCAGGGGGTCTCCCATGGGTGAGGACAACAGAGCCCCTAGCGCTAGGACGCTTTCATGCATGACTCTGGAGACCAGGTTCTGTGGTGCAGGTCTAATTTTATTGAGGAAGTACAGCAGTATATATAGCGGAGGTGGCCAATCATGGAATGCCAGGTCTTTTTAGGGAGCCAATGAGCATAAAGATCAGTGTATGTGGCTCTAGGAGGGGCTCAGGCGGGCGTTGTCATCTTTCTGTTTTGCCAGAAAGATCTGAATTGCTGGAGTGTGCTCACAGCATTGCATCAGCCACTGCACTGAGATAAACCTCCTGTGCTCTACCTACAATGAAGAACCTAAGGGAGATTTGGGACAATGCAAAATGACATATAATAGGGCTCCCAGAAGGACAAGAAGAGCAGCAAGGATTAGAAAATCTATTTGAAGAAATAATGACAGAGAACTTCCCTGATTTGGGGAAGAAAAAGTTACACAAGTGTAGAGAGTCTCAAGTAAGATGAATACCAAAAGATCCACACCAACACATGTCATAATTATAATGGCAAATATTAACAACAAAGAGAGAATCTTAAAGGTTGCTAGAGACAGGGAATTACCTACAAAGGAACCCCATCAGATTATCAAATGATTTCTCAACAGAAACACATCAAGCTAGAAGGGAATGGAAGAATACTCTATCCAGCAAGACTATCAATCAGAATTAAAGAGGAAATCAGGAGCTTTGCAGAGGAAAAAAGAGTAAGGGATTTTTATCACCATCAATCCACTAATAAAAGAAATATCAAAGTGAATGCTATAAAAAGAAGAAATAGAAAGGGAGGAAGGAACACAGGCATAAAATACAGAAATGGCTACAAAAAGTATCAATAAAAACATTAAAAATAAATTGATTAAATGCTCCAATCAAAAGACAGCTAGTGAATGAATGGATAAGAAAATGAAGAGATAGAAAAATATCTTTTAGGTAAGTGGAAATGAAAAACAGCCTGGGTAGCAATAGTTACATCTGAAAATATAGACCTCAAAGTGAAGACCATGACAAGAGACAAGAAAGGACACTTCGTAATTCTAAAGGCATCGATATGACAAGAGGATATAAGTCTGGTAAACATTTATACACCCAATGCAGGAGCACCCAAATACTTAAAAAATAAATCCAATACAGGAGCATCCAAATACTTAAATTGTATTCCACCCCAAAATATGGTATATATATTCTTCTCAAGTGTACATGGGATATTTTCAAAGATAGACCATATATTGGGACACAGGCAAAGTCTCTCCAATTTAAGCGCATTGAAATTATATCAAGCATCTCCTCAGAACACAATGGCATAACATTAGAAATCAGCTACAGTAAAAACAATCACAAAAATTCAAACATTTCGAGGCTAAATAACATACTATTAAACAATGAGTGGGTTACCAAAGATATCAAAGAAGAAATCAAACATATCCTGGAAACAAACAACAATAAAAATTCAACAATCCAAAATCTTTGGGACACAATAAAAGGAGTCCGGAGAGGAAAGTTTATAGCATTACAGGTCTATCTCAAAAAACAAAAAACAAACAAACAAAAACACACACAAAACAAAACAAAACAGAAAACAAAACAAAACAAAAAAACAACATGAAAAACTGATAATAAACCATCTAACTCTGCAACTTGAAGAACTAGAAAGAGAGAAATAAGAAAAGCCCAGAGTGAGCAGAATGAAGGACATAATAATGATTAGAGCAGAAATAAATGACATAGAGACAAAAAATACAAAAGATCAATGAAACCAAGAGCTAGTTCTTTGAAAGAATAAATAAGATGAACCTCTAGCCAGGCTCACCAAGAAGCAAAGAGAGAGGACCCAAATAAACACAATCCAAAACAAAAGAGGTGAAATAACATCAGACCCCACAGAAATACCAAGAATTATAAAAAAAAAAAAAATACTATGAACAACTCTACTCTAACAAACTGGTCAACCTAAAAGAAATGGGCATATTCCTTAATAAATGCAGCCTTCCAAAGCTCAACCAGGAGGAATTAAAAAATCTGAATAGGCCAATAACTATGGAGGAAATTGAAGTAATAATAATAATAATAATAATAATAATAAAAAAAAACTTCCAACAAACAAAAGCCCTAGACCTGAAGGCTACATAGGGGAGTTTTATAAAACATTCAAAGAAGAAATAAAACCTATCTTTCTTATACTATTCCAAAAAATTCAAGAAGAAAGAGCACTTCCAAGCTATTTCTATGAATCAAGCATTACCCTAATCTCAAAATCAGATAAGGACAATATCAAGAAACAGAATTACAGAACAATATCCCTCACAAACATAGACACCAAAATCCTCGATAAAATTCTGACAAATCGAATCCAGTATTACATTAGAAAAATCAAACACCATGACCAAGTGGCATTTATTCCAAGGATGCAAGGATGGTACAATATCCGCAAATCAATAATTGTGATACACCATATTAACAAACTGGAGATAAAAACCAAATAAGCATATCCATTAATGCCAAAAAAAGGATTTGACAAAATCCAACTCCCTTTCTTGTTAAAAATTCTCAGCAAGATAGGAATAGAAGGGTAATATCTCAACATGTTAAAAGCCATATATGACAAACCCACAGCCAACTTCATAGTCAATGGGTAAAAGTAAAACCATTTCCCCTAATAACAGGAACAAGATGGGGATGCCCACTCTCACCAGTTCTGTTCGATATAGTACTGGAAGTACTAGCCATTGCAATCAGACAAGAAGAAATAAATGACATCCAAATTGGAAAAGAAGAAGTAAAACAGTCCTTTTTCACCAACAACATGATATTGTGCATAGAAAACCCCAGACTCCATAAAAAAACTACTAAACATATTAAAGGAATTTGTCAATGTAGCTGGATACAAAATTAACACCCTGAAGTCTATGGCTTTTCTATACATCAATAATGAACTCACAGAAAGAGAATTAATAAAGCAATCCGATTTACCATTGCAACAAAAAAATTAAAATACCTGGTAATAAACTTATTGAAGGAGATAAAGGAAATGTAGTCAGAAAATTTCAGAACAATGAAAAGAGAGAGGAAGACATGATCAAGTGGAAGAATATACCATGTTCAAGGATTGGTAGAATCAACATCATTAAAATGTTCATACTACCCAAAGTAATCTATAAATTCAGTGCAATCCCCATTAAAATACCAATGGCATACTTCAAAGACCCAGAAAAAAATTATCCAAAAATTCATCTGGAGTAAAAATTGACCCCGAATAGCTTCAGCAATCCAGAGAAAGAAGAGCAATGTTGGAGGGATCAAAATATCAAAATACCAGAAATCAAGCAATCAAGCTATACTGCAAAACCATTGTTCTCAAAAGTGACTGGTACTGGCACAAGAACTTGTGTATATATATATATACAAGTGGAACAGAACAGAGAACCCAGAAATTGACACCAGTCGTTATGCTCAATTAATATTTCACAAAGGCAAGAACATACAATGGAGTCAAGACAGTCTCTTTAATTAATAGTGTTGGGAAAATTGGACAAATACTTGCAAAAAAATGAAACTAGATCACGAAGTTACTTCATACACAAAAATAAACTAAAAATGGATAAAGGACTTAAACAGAAGATGGGAAACCATAAAAATCTTTGAAAAAGCCATAGGCAGCAAAATAGCAGACATTTGTCGTAGCAATATATTAAATGATACAGTTCCTAAGGCAATGGAAATTAAGGAGAAAATTAACAAATGTGACTGCAACAAAATAAAAAGCTTCTGCACAGCAAAGGAAGCCATTAACAAAACACCAAGAAAGCCCACTGTATGGGAGAACATATTTGCCAATGTTATCTCTGTTAAGGGTTTAATCTCCCACATGTACAGGGAACTCATACAACTTGACAAAAGGAAGATAAACAATGAAATCAAAAAATGGGAAAAAGACCTAAATAGACATTTTTCTAAAGAGGACATTCAGAAGCCAAGAGACATATGAAAACATGCTCAAAGTCACTAATAATTAGAGAGATGCAAATCGAAACAACAGTGAGGTACCATCTCACATCTGTCAGAATGGCTATCATCAACAAATGACAAGTGCTGGAGAGGATGCGGAGAAAAAGGAACCCTCCTGCACTGCTGGGGGGAATGCAGACTGGTGCAGCCACTGTAAAAAACAGTGTGGCCTTTCCTCAAAAAATTAAAAGTGGAAATTCCATTTGACTCAGTGATCCCACTTATAGGAATATATCCCAAGAAATCAGAAACACCAATCAGAAAGGATATATGCATCCCTATGTTAATAGAAGCACAATTCACCATAGGCAAGATTTGGAAACAACTTAAATGCCCCATCACCAGATGAGTGGATTAGAAAACTGTGCTATATCTACACAATGGAATACTATACTGCTATAAAAAGAAGGAATTCTTACCATTTGCAACGGTATGGATGGAACTGGAGAGCATTATGCTAAGTGAAATAAGCCAGTCAGTGAAGGATAAGTACCACATGATCTCACTCATTTATGGATTATAAAATAACATTGTAAACAGATGAACAAAAATAGATAGAGAGGCAGAGAAACATAGAACAGACTGTCAAACTATAATGGGAGGGCTGAGGATGGTTGGGAGGAGGTAAGAGATCAACCTAAGTACTTGTGCGCATGGATATAAGCATAACCTATGGAGGCAAGACATGGGTAGGGGATGAGAGCATGTGCTAGGGGGTAGGGGAATCTGGGTGAAGGTCAATTCTAGAAAAAAGGAGACATATGTACTACTATTTGTAATACTTTCAACAATAAATAAATAAATAAGTAAAAGTCCTGGGTAAACTGCATAATATAATCAACGTATGAATATAACTTTCAATTAGTATGGCAGGTACTTCTAACTGCTTACTTATTTATTTAAAAATATATTTCATTATTTTAATTATGTTCAGTTAAGTGTACTTGAGTATTTGTAGTACTCTGCATTATTTATTTTGGCAGAAAAGCAGCCTAAATCAACTTGCTCTGGCTTTCCATAATTTGTGCTAGCACATCTCTAAAATAGACTTATACGGAGCTATTAAATGGTTCTCCTGGATAATGAATTTACATTTTTATCTGAATTTGATTTTAATGTACCATAAAATAAAATGTATTGGTTTCTTTACACTAAAAGAAAATTGAAAATAATAACTTTAAATGTAAATGGATCAAATGCCCCAATGTAAAGACATAGGGTAGCTGAGTGGATAAGAAAACATGACCCATATATCTGCTGTCTACCGGAAATACACCTCAGAATAAAGGACTTACACAGACTAATGGTAAAGAGATGGAAAAAGATTTTTCAGGTGAATGGAAATAAAAAAAAGTTGGGGTAGCTATACTTACATCTGACAAATTAGACCTCAAAGTGAAGGCCATAACAAGAGGTGAAGAAGGCCACTTCATAATACTAAAGGGAGCAATTCAACAAGAAGATATAACCCTGATTAAACATATATGCATCCTTGCCCTAACCGGTTTGGCTCAGTGGATAGAGCGTCGGCCTGCGGACTGAGAGGTCCCAGGTTCGATTCCAGTCAAGGGCATGTACCTTGGCTGCATGTACATCTCCAGTGGGAGGTGTGCAGGAGGCAGCTGATTGATGTTTCTCTCTCATTGATGTTTCTAACTCTCTATCTCTGTCCCTTCCTCTCTGTAAAAAATCAATAAAATATATTAAATCAGGAGCACCCAAATACTTAAAAAATAAATCCAATACAGGAGCATCCAAATACTTAAAAAATCTTCTGGAAGATATGAAGGGAGAGATTGACAGCAATACCATCATAGTCAGAGCTTTAATACCCCACTAACACCACTGGACAAATTCTCTAAACTAAAAATCAGCAAAGAAACATCAATCCTAAATGACTCTCTAGGTCATATGGTACTAATTGACATCTTCAGAACATTTCACCCCAAAGCCACAGAATATGGATTCTTCTTAAGTGCACTTGGGTCATTTTCAAAGTTAGACCACAAACCCCATATTGAGACACAAGCAAATATCTTCAAATGCAAAAAGACAGAAATCATATCAGCCATCTTCTCAAATTTCAATGGCATAAAATTAAAAATAAACTACAATAAAAACTAAACAAATCAAACACCTGGGGGGTAAATAGCATGCTTTGAAACAATGATTGGGTTACCAAAGGGATCAAAGAAGAAATATAAAGCATCCTGGCAATAACTGACATTGGAAACACAATAATCCAAAATCTATGGGACACAGTGAAAGCAGTCTTGAGAGGGAACTTCATAGCTTTATGGGCATATCTCAAAAAACAAGAAAAAAGGGTAATAAATTATCTAACCTTACAACTCAAATAGTTCGAAAGAGAGCAACAAGAAAAGCCAAGAGAGAGCAGAAGGAAGGAAATAATAAATATCAGAGCAGAGATAAATGACATAGAGATTAAAAAAAAAAACAATACAAAGATCAATTGAACCAAGAGCTGGTTCTTTCAAAGTATAAACAAAATGGATGAACCTCTAGCAAGGCTCATCAAGGAGCAAAGAGAGAAGACCCAAATAAACAACATCAGAAAAAAAGAGGTGAAGTAACAACCAACCCCACAGAAATACAAAGGATTCTGAAAAAATACTAGGAATAACTCTATTTCAACAAAATGGACAACCTAGATGAAATGGACATGTATACTTGAAAAATACAAGCTCCCAAAACTCAATCAAGAGGAATAAAAAAACCTGAATAAGCCAATAACTACTGAAGAAATTGAAGCAGCAATCAAAAATATTCCAGCAAACAAAATCCCTGGTTCGGATGGATTTACAGTGGATTTTTACCAAGCATTCAAAGAACTAAAACCTATCCTCCTCAGACTATTCCAAAAAATTCAAGAGGAAGGCACACTTCCAAGCTCATTCTATGAAGCCAACATTAGCCTAATCCCAAAAACATATAAAGACACCACAATAAACAAACAAACAAACAAACAAACAAGAACTACAGGCCAATATCCTTGATGAACATAGATGCTGAATTCCTCAATGAAATTCAAGCATATCAGATTCAGCATTACATTAGAAAGCTCATACACCATGACCAAGTGGGATTTATCCCAGGGAATCAAGGATGGTACAACACCCGCAAATCCATAAACGTGATACATCACATAGATAAATTGAGACAAAGATCACATAATCATATCAATGGATGCAGAAAAAGCATTTGAAAAAATCCAACCCACTTTCTTGATAAAATCCTTCAGAAAAGTAGGAATAGAGGGATCATACCTCAACATAATAAAAGCTTTATATGACTAATGTACAGCCAACATTATACTCAATGGACAAAAACTAAACTCATTTCCCCTAAGAACAGGAACAAGATAGAGATGCCCACTTTCACCACTCCTATTTGATATAGCACTGGAAGTGCTAGCCATAATAATCAGACAAGAAGAAGAAATAAAAGGCATCTAAATTATAAAAGAAGAAGTAAAACTATCCTTATTCGCCAATGACATGATACTATACATAGAAAACCCCAAAGACTCCATCAATAAACTACTGGACCTAATAAATGAATTTGGCAATGTAGCAAGATCCAAAATTTACACCCAGAAATCTATGGCCTTTTAATACACTAATAATGAACTTATGGAAAGGAAAAATTTTTAAAACAACAACAACAATCCCATTTACCATTGAACAACAAAAAATAAGATACCTAGGAATAAACTTAACTAAAGATGTAAGAAAACACCCTGTATTTGAAAAACTACAGGACATTGATAAAAGAGATAGAAGAAGACAAACAAATGGCAGAACATACCATGTTCATGGATTGGTAGAATCAACATCATTAAAATGTCCATACTACCCAAAGCAATCTACAGATTCAGTGCAATACCCATAAAATACCAACAGCATATTTCAAAGATCTAGAACAAACCCTACAAAAATTCATCTGAAATAAAAAAAAGACACCAAATAACTGCAGCAACCCTGAGAAAGAAGAACAAAGTAGGTGGGATCTCAATACCAGATATCAAGCTGTATTACAAAGCCATCATTCTCAAAACTGCCTGGTACTGGCACAAGAACAGACATATAGATGAATGGAATAGAATAGAGAACCCAGAAAATGACTGAAACCACTATTCTCAATTAATATTTGACAAAGTAGGCATGAACATACAATGATGGATTCAAGACAGCCTCTTCAATAAATGGTGTTGGGAAAATTGGACAGATATATGCAAAAAAATAAAACTAGATCACCAACTTACACCATACACAAAAACAAACTCAAAGTGGCTAAAGGACTCGACTGTAAGACTGGTAACCATACAAATCCTACAAGACTCCATAGGCAGCAAAATAGCAGACATAGGTAGTAGCAATATCTTTCCAGACACAGATCCTAGGGCAATGGAGACTAAAGAGAAAATAAACAAATAAAACTACATCAACATAAAAAACTTCTGCACAACAAATGAAACCATCAACAAAACTACAAGAAAGCCCACTGCTTGGGAGAACATATTTCCAATGATATTTCTGATAAGGGTTTAATCTCCAAAATTTACAGAGAAATCATACAAGTTATCAAAAGGAAGATAAATGATCTAAACAACAAATGGGCAAAGGTTCTAAATAGATAGTTTTTTAAAGAGGATATACAGAAGGCCCAGAGACATATGAAAACATGCTCAAAGTCACTCATCATCCGAGAGATGCAAATCAAACAACAATGAGATACCATCTCACACCTGTTAGAATGGTTGTCACCAACAAATCAACAAACAAGTGCTGGTGAGGATGTGGAGGAAAATTAACCTTCCTGCACTGCTGGTGGGAATGTAGACTGGGACAGCCACTGTGAGTTTAATAATATCCTCAGGTGAGGATTAATAATAGGTAGATAGATAGATAGATAAATGCAAGTTAAAAAAATGGACAAAGGATCTGAATAGACACTTCTCTAAGGAAGATCACACACATGGCCAAAAGACACAAGAAAAAAAATGCTCAAAGTCATTAATTATCAGAGAGATTCAAATTAAAACTGCAATGAGGTATCACCTTACACCCATCAACATAGCTACCATAAATACATCAACAAATGGCAAGTGTAGGAGAGGATGTGGAGAAAAGGGAACCCTAGTGCACTGCTGGTGGGAATGCAGACTGGTGCAGCAGTTGTGGAAAACAGTACTGATTTTCCATAAAAATTAAAAATGTAACTGCCTTTTGATGCAGTGATCCCACTTCTGGGAATATATCTTAGGAATCCAGAAACACCAATTAGAAAGAATATATACACCTCAATGATCATAGCATTTCAATTTACAACTAGAGCCCAGTGCATTAATCTATGCACTTTGGTTTTTTTTTTTTTTTTTTAAATTTATCTTTATTGTTCAGATTATTACAGTTGTTCCTCTTTTTTCCCCCATAGCTCCCCTCCTCCCAATTCCCACCCCAACCTCTGACCTTGCCCCCCCCCATTGTCCTCATCCATAGGTGTACAATTATTGTCCAGTCTCTTCACGCATCCCCAACACCCTTAACCCCCGAAAATTGTCAGTCC
>PVJC01045095.1:0-13832 GCA_004026665.1 Murina feae | reverse complement strand
GTGGAGAAACAGGGCTGGGAGACAATGGCCACCATCCTACCCCCACCCCACCCCTTCTCTCCTCCTGCACCCTCAGCCCCCAGACTCCAGCTTGGAAGGTCACCGCAAGGACCCCTGCACCACCCCAATGTCTTGAGTGAGTGAGCTGGGTCTTGAAGGCCCAAGTAATGAGAACCATTAGAAAAAGCCTGCGGAGATGGGGTCCCAGCTGCACACTCGGGGGATTTTTCCCTTTGGTGTTAATTACGACAATAGTAGGGGTAGCAGTGGAGCTTCCTCGTGTGTCTCCCTCAGTATAAGCAGCTTGGGGGCGGGAAGCCAGGAGCCCACTTGCATTTCAGCCCTGTTTGCCCTTCCTCATCCACTCGCCCTGCTCATCATGGAGGTCCTCTCGTACGTTCAGTGTTTAATCCGTGCTCTCCATGGGCTCTGAGCAAGGGCTGTCCTTCCACCTCAGTTTGGTTTCTCTGGAAAGGATCTGGGCCCCAGGGAGGGAAGAAATGGAGACCGGGTATGGGGGGTGGGGGGGGGGGTGGTCTGCAATTTTAGAGGAGACCAGGTCTGCAGCATGCTCTCCAGGATGTCCCAGGGAAGGCCCTCCCCTACCACCTTGACCCCCCCAACACCCCTGCCCCCTGCACCAGAGAACAATCCAGAGCCCAGAGTCTGGGCAACTTGTCCATGGAGAGAGGAACAGGGTGGTGGGCTCAGCCCTGGGCAGCCTGGAGCCAGGCCTGCATGTGAGAAGAGGGGGTCGCTCAGGGCCAGGAGGCCAAGGTCCTCGCCAATCTGCTTCCTGTGGCTTCAGGCCCAGGGGCTGGACCATCTCTGCAGCTGCTGCCCAGATCCCCAGGCCACTTGTGAACAGAGGGGAGCCCTCACCCACCCCAGGGCCCGGGCAGGACAGGTTTTTGGCTCAAGAACCAGACAGTGGACGGTCACCTCCACGTGAGGAGACGTCTTGTGAAGCGGGAGCCACCAGGGGACAGATCAGAGCTGAGCAGCCCCATTCCCCCGCTGACCTGGTTTCCACTCCATGCCCAGGGGCTGAGGTGCTGCTATAGGACACACAGGCACAGGAGGGCACACAGGCAGCCGGGACAGGACGGGGAGAGGCTGAGGCCTGAGGGTGGGGCTGGCCTGGGAGAGAGGGGGGCGCAGAGGAAGGTTGTGTTCGGAGCCCGCTCCTCACCAGGCCCTGCACTGGTGCATCACACACTTCATAATCCTCACAACCGCCCACCTCCCTCTCAGGCCCGCCTCCAGCCCACCT
Organism: Murina feae; assembly: GCA_004026665.1. Taxonomy (NCBI): domain Eukaryota; kingdom Metazoa; phylum Chordata; class Mammalia; order Chiroptera; family Vespertilionidae; genus Murina; species Murina feae. The sequence goes on along the minus strand of PVJC01045095.1, from coordinate 12,559 downwards.
CAGCCCACTTCTCCTGACATAACGTGTGCGGTTAGTTTCTCCACTTTTCAGATGAGAGAACTGAGTGTCACGGGTGATTACACACCCGTCACCCAGGTCTGTCTGGCTCCAAAGTCTATGACTTTTCTTCAGCCATAACCCACGTAGAGGGAAGTAAGTCACAGCTGCAGCTCCATCAGGCATGGAGCACAGAAGGGCCTGGACGCAGGCTCGGACCCTGGCATGCTCACTCTCCCAAGTGTGACCTTGGGCCTCCCTCACCTTCAGTTTGCTCATCTGAGAGGAAAGGAAGGCTCAGGGGGTGCAGTGACCTGCCCAGGGTCCCTCGGCCACAGGCAGAGCCAGGCTGGACCCCGGGGACCTCCCTTGGGTCTCTCGGGCCTCGTCAGCGTCTCCCCAGCTCCAGTCGCTCCCCATCCTCCCCTATCTCTTGCTATTGCCTCCCTCCACCTGCATGATTTTGACTCAACCCTCCCTTGACATTGACCTGAAAAGGGCTCCCTTTTCAATTCGCCTCATCCTGAGCGAGAATTTCCATGAAATCCTGCGGTGGGGTTTTCCTGATGCCCATTAAAATACACGCCCGCCTGGTAAAATAGGAAATCCTAACGTCTGTTCGTGCACCAGTGCAGTCACCTCTCAGACCCCCAGTGAGGACGTCCCACTCCCCTGAGAGGCCCAGGCCTGCTGCTGGGGAGGCAGGGGGAGGGGAGGCGGTGGCCAGCCCAGACCAGGACGGTGGGGTTTCTCTTCCTGGGGAGGCCCCACCCTGCCCGCTGCCCCCAGGCCAGGCCTCAGCCAAGGAAACTGTGACAGGAGGAGGGGCTGGGCTTGTCCCGGACCCTGTGAGCACAGGCCCATGGGGAAGGGATCAGAAGGCAGCGGTGACCCAATGGCCCCAGAGCATCGGGGGCATTTTGGGGTGCTCACTATGAGCTCTCCCCACCCGTCCTGGCTCTGGAGGGAGCGTAGGCTTGGGCAGTATTCTGGGCTCTGTACCACCCACAGGAGAGAGGCTGGGAGGCACTTGCTGTCCTCGGGCCAAGGGCTCCTGCCAGGAATGAGGGCAGGAAACTGCAAGGGAAAATCTGATACCAAGAAGAGGGAAAAATAATTTTTTCAGTTGTGGCCACAGGCCCACACAGCAGCCATGCCAACCATCGAGGGAGGTAGGGAGACAGTTTATAGTAAATACTAGTACACAGTACATAGTTACATATAATGCTATATAAATATTGTGATATATACATAAGATATAATAATAGTAGAGGCCTGGTGCACAAAATTCATGCATGGTGGGGGGGAGGGGTCCTTAGCCAAACCTGCACCCTTCCAATCCAGGAGCTGTCAGGGGATGTCCTACAGACGGCTGAGGCCCACTCCCCATGGTTCTCTGCTCTCTGTGGGGCCTGGCTGCTTTGCTGCCATTGCAGTGGTGAAGCCACCATGCCCCACTGTCCACTATCTGTCTGTGGGGCCTAGGGGCTTCCACGAATGAAGTCCCCATGCCCCTCTGTCTTCTCTCAGCAGTGGAGCTGGAAGGACTGGGGGACTCCAGCAGGGCTGAGGGGACTGGGCACCGCCATCTTATGGCTATGGGGCTGTCAAATTTGTGACAGTGTGAGGGTCAATTTGCATATTCCCTCTTTATTAGATAGGATAACCAGGTATATATCCTATATAATACAAGCTTAATATGCTAAGTATCTGGTCAACTGTTCGGCTGTTCAACCAATCAAATCGTAATATGCTAATGATATGCTAAGGCCACACAATCACTCACTATAACATGCCTTGACCACCAGAGGGCAGACTGTTGACAGGTAGGTTAGCTTGCTGCTGGGGTCTGGCTGTTTGGGACTGAGCAAGATGGGCTGGCCAAGCCCTGGAGCCCTCCCGCAGTCCCTCTCTGGTTGGCTAACCTCCTGTGTCCCTCCCTGGCCTGATCGTGCACCAGTGGGGTCCCTCGGCCTGGCCTGTGCCATCTCACAATCTAGGACCCCTCAGGGAATGTCGGAGAGCTGGTTCCAGCCAATCCCACAGGTCAGGCCAGGTGCATGAATTCGTGCACTGGGCCTCTAGTTATTATATAGTGATATACTTAGAGTATATTACATTATAAACTATAAGTAGTACTTTATAAATAGAAACCTATGAATGGCTAACATATATCAGTGCTTACTATGAGTATGGCATCGTCCTCACAGTGCTAGCCTCATTTATTCTTCACACCCACTTTGGGAGAAAGGACTATCACCATTTTAAAGGCTGGATAGAGTGAGGCTCAGCAGAAGGGCTTTGAAGAGACAAGTCAAGGCTCTGGGACTTGAACCCAGGCCTGTGTGCCCCACATGGCCCCAGACCTTTCCTTCCTCTGCGGAAGAACCTTGTTGCCCTGGTACTCCTGGGTTCCTAAGGTAGTGTCCTGGCCCTGCCTCTAGACCCTCCAGCTTGGCCACATTCCTTCTGTCCCCTCTGCAGTGTGGGCTGGGGGACAAGGGAGGGGCCCGATCTGACCTGTTTGCAGGTTTCCATGAGGGAGGGAAGGAGGGTTCTTGATCCGGAGGAGCTGCTGCCTCTCCTCGAGGCCTGGTGGGAGCCCTGTGACTGAGGCGGCACGTAGGCCCGAACCCACCTTGGGCGCCGACGGGCACTCGCCCTGCACTGGGCACTTGCACAGTCTCCTTTCAGTCTCCATGCCCCAGCGAGGAGGGAATTGTTCTCCCCATTTCCTAGGTGAGCAAACTGAGACCCAGAGGGGCAGTTGGGTGCCCGCAGCACACAGCACATCAGGGACAGTGCCGGGACTCGCCCAGCCCTTTGGATTGTGGAGTTTGTGTTCTCTCCAGGGTGTTTGAGGGGCCTTCCTGGGGCCCCCAAGTCACCTCTGCTTCGGAGTCCCCAGGGCCTCCTTGCCTCTGCATTTACCAGGCTGCATTTACCTGGACTCAGAAATAATTCTACGCTAATTTGGAGACAAAGGACTCAGCCATTTGCCCATAGAAACAAGAGAGGGAGGGGACAGTAAGATGCTATTTCCTGGGGCCACTCCTACCTAGCCCCCACCCCATCCCAAACATTCAGGTCTGAGCAGCCCTCCCCTGTCCAACAAGTCCGCTGCTCCTGGGAGACTGGCCCTGCACCCAGCCCAGGCCCCTCACAGGCACCTGGGGAGGGACGGGAGAGTGTGGCTGGGTGGGGAGATAACAGTCACCTCTCTGGAGACCCACATCCTGGCCTGTCCTTGGAGAGAGGTGGCTGCCCGCCCACACCCCCCCCCACCCCCGCCCCCTTGGGAACCTTTGTGGGCGGGAGGAAGGGGACAATTTAAAGGGATTAGATTAGGTGCTGCAGGGGAAGGGAATTAACCCAGTCAGTGATAACGGCTGAACCCCATCCCCCAGCTGGGCTCAGCCACCCCATTCCTGGGCCAATGGTGCCATCATGTGGCCAGATTCCTCCATAGCAGCTCAGGTCTGCGACTGCAGCCCCCACTAAGAAAGGTCGCTTAACTCTGAGGTCCAAGGAAGTCCTCGGGATCGGCTATTCCAGTGTCAGAAGGTCATTTCCCAGAGAGAGGAACTGGGTCACCCAGGTGGCAGCAATGGGTGAGTGGGAAGAGCAGGGAATTTGGAGTCTAACAGGCCAGAGCAACAGCCAGACCATACAGCCTAGGGTGTCCAGGTAAGTATGAGTTTTATCTCCGTGGATAAAAGGAGCCAAAGAAGGTTCTTGAGCAGGGCTGTGAGCTGGTCAGAGGCTCACCGTGACCCTCACTCTGGGACCAATGTGTGTAATGGATTAAAGAACAGGCAGGAAGGCTGGCTAACCCGCTATCGTCCCAGCCTGTGGGGAAAGGGCTAGAATTCCTTCCAAGAAAATGTCCGAAGCTCAGAGAGGCAAGGTTTGAGGAAGAAGCCAGGCTTCAGAGCCAGGATTCCCGAGTTCGAGTCCCAGCCCTGCCCCCTGCTGGCTGTGTGACACCTCACCACTGGCAGCCTCGGTTCCCCTTTCGTGAAACCAACTTATCAAATGATTCTCTGAGAGGTCGGAATTAGAAATGGTACCTTTCTGCTCCCTAGCACCTAAAGGGTGATCCAAAAATGGTAACACGACGGGTGACCTCAATCTGATGCTGACCCTCAAAGGTTGCCACGTCCCCACGAGCAGACCTGACCTGTCCCATGTCAATACGCCCACCTGAGCTCTGGTGGCCCAGCCTCCAGCCGCAGCAGCTCTGAGAGGAGGCAGGCCCAGCCCCAGGCAGCAGGAGGCCTCCAGCAGCTCCTATCTCTTCCCTAGTAATTGCATTTGCATCTGGAACAGACGGCATGCTGGGACTCCCCCCCGCACCCCATTTTTCACAGAGCACTGGTCTACGAGAAAATCGTGTAATTAAAAGAGGAGAATGCAGAACAATTCCCCTCGTGGACTTTGCCATCTTCCCTTGCCTGTAAATCCATTAATGAACTATAATTGCAAAGACAAACCTCTTATTGAAACCTGGTAACCAATTCAGTGTGGGGCCAAGAGACTCCCATTGATATCCGAGACATAAGGAAAGGAAAACAAATCCTAATTAGTTTAGTCCTGTTTATATTTTATAAAATAAGAAATAAAAACCAACAAAAATATTGGTTACAAAGTCATGCAGCGTCTGCCAGTAAACCGGCTGCCCCGGGGAGATGCTGGCTCTCCTGCTGCTGGGATTTGCTTATGACCTTCTGCTAATCCAGCCGAGAGCAGGGGGATGAGGGAGCGGGGTGGTGAGGGTGGATTGCGGGAGACCCCGAGTAGCTGTGGGGAGAATCAGGATGAGTTAGCGCAGGAGTCTGGGCCTGAAGGACCCTCAGATGCAGGCTCCACCTTCCTCGGAGCCCGGCAACGCAGGCTCCCCTCCCCAGACACAGGGACAGGAGGACCCTGGATCTAGCCCGGGCAGGGCTTCCTGACCCCACCCTTGGGGACACCTGTGGGTCCTGTCCACCAGCACCCAGGCGCTGGCATCTGATAACAACCCCTCCTGGTCCTTGAGGAACCCCTGCTGAGCCTTCTCAGTCCTCGGGGTCTTGTGCCCTGATCCCAGCCTGGGCGGGCACAGGACCTGCTGAGCCCAGGAGGCTGAATTCTGAGAACTCGGAGCTGCAGGGGTTGAGTGTGGGGCTGGGGGCCGTCCAAGGGGCCTGCCTGGGTGTGAGGTCCTCGTGGAGACCAGAGGCAAGAGGACAGGGAGGCCGAGGGCTGACGACATTGCTGAGCCCAGCACCTTCATGGGGTCCCATCAGCCCCGTTCTGTGCCTGAGCTGGTTGGTGTGAACTTTCTGTCACTTTGACCAGGAGCCCTAACTCGCCTGTTCTGGCCCAGGTGCCTGGGGTCCAGCCCCCGTGGTTGCTTCCGCTGCTTCTCCCACCAGCTGCCGTGCACTCTCCCGCTGGAGCAGGAATACCGCAGGCAGGAAGCAGCCTTCCCCTCACCAAATGGCAATCCTGGGCCCAGGCCGCCTCCATTTGTTGCTCTCATGGACCATCCTGAGGCTCAGCCCCAGAGACCCCGGGTCCCACCTACCTCAGCTCAGCCTGACTAGGGACTGGGCTGGGCCTGACAGGTCAGGGGACACAGCAGCAGCCCCGGTCCACCAGTTCCAAGCCTCCGGGCTGTGGCCTCTGGTAGCCTTTGCTCCATGGGCCTCTCCCTGTCCCTCCCCCCACCCCCCGCTTGCTGGGTGGGGCCCTCACTCCCTGCCCAGCCCCTACCTGCCCCCCCTTTGGGGTTCAACTCTGCCCCTCCACCCTCGGGCACCTGGGTGCAGCTCCAGGCTCCTCCAGGACCTGGTGCACCCCTCTGCTGAGCTGTGAGCCTGCTGACTGCCAGGAGGAGGGGGAAGAGAGAGGCCACTGGGATCTGCTGAGCACCTACTATGTGCCCGGGGCTGGACATTCATGATCACAGGCAGCAATGCAGGGTTCCTGCTGTGATTGAGAAAAGCCTTAGCGTCAGGTAAACCTAAGAATCTGGCTGCTCACTCACTGGGACAGCCCCAGAACTTGGATATGGTGACACCCCTGCTAATGCAGAGGGTCCCTCACAGGATTCACCAGGGCCTCAGCATCACCACCAGTTTCTCAACGCTCCCTGCCAGTGAGCACTTGATCCCAGCCTGGGACTCGCTGCTCCACCCCAAGGCGGTGGGCCATCCCAGCAGAACCCAGCAGGGCCAGCCTCAGAGCCGCCGCACCTTCCTCAGCTGTGACACGGATGGGGGTCCTGCCCATCCCAGTGAGGCCTCTGCAGCTGCTTCACACCCCATCCCAGTGCTTGTGGGAAAACATGAGTCCCATTTACCTGTTCTTAATTTCTATTTATTGACGAGAGAGAGAGAGAGAGAGAGAGAGAGAGAGAGAGAGAGAGAGAGAGAACCTTGCAGCCACGGTCACCTGAGTGGATCGTGCTGGAGGCTCCCACCCGGCTGAGACCAAACAACCGCTGGTGTGGGGGGGCGCCGGGCCCCGCCAGCCTCAGAGCCACCACAGTAACCTAGGGCTGCTTGGGCCGCTGGCTTGGGGGTGGTTGGTTGCCCAGCAGCAGGTAACTGCACCCCCACCCCGACTAGAGCGCCATCGCCGCCCAGCAAATGCTGCCTTTCTCTTCTCAGAGATGGTCGCCCAGCCTCCGTGCACCTGAAGGTATAAGGCCCCCCAGCTCCAGGGCCAGCGGCCAGGTGTCCCCACGTCCAACCCACTGACCAACCAGCTGGGTCCCAGAGGCAGGCGCTGGGGGGGGGAGGGGGACCATAACCGCAGGAGAAGGGAAGTGTGGGCGGAGCGATTGCCACAGGGGGTGTGACAAGGAGCCTCCTGGGAGAGAAAACCCCAGCCCAGGGCCAGGCACAGAGAAAGGGCTCAGCCAGACGGTGGGAGTGCCTGTCCCATGACAGCCCCGTGAGGCGGGTGCTGTGTGACCCCATGAGGTGGGTGCTGTGTGAGGTGGGTGCTGCGTGACCCCGTGAGGTGGGTGCTGTGTGAGGTGGGTGCTGTGTGACCCGGTGAGGTGGGGTACCATGTGGTGTGACTCCTGGGTGTGGCTGGGGGTTGTCCTGCCTCCTGAGCTGCTCTGAGGAAGGCCTTCCAGGGTGCTCTGAGCTTCCTGTGAACCTGGTAGCAGCACTAAAACGCTTCATTAAACAGGAATGAGTTCAGAAAAATCAGCTCAGCTCCCTCGGGAGGCGAGGAGTTGACTTTTCAGTGGGACGCTAATCCAGGGGGCCCTGGGGGAGGCCAGCAGACCCTGGGTGAGTGTGGGGGGGGGGGGGTTGGGAGTCAACAGTCTTTCCCTTGCTCTGCCTCTGAGGTGGGGGCACAGCTATCTGTGTTGAGGGTTGGGGTGAGGCTTCTGAAGCACAAGGAGCCAACAGAGAGGACACCACAGGGGCCCCTGGGCCAGCCAGGCTCAGGCTGGGACCCTTCCCTCCCCCTCTCTCACACTCACCTCATGCACAGCCTCAGCCCACTCTCCTCCTCCAGCGATATGGGGGCAGCAGGGCACCCTCATCAGTGGTAAGTCCCTTAAGAGCAGGGACTATTTCATAGGCCGCATCTCCCCGCTGTCTGACATGGGGTCTATGCTCTGTGTTTTTGTCTGCATGAATGAATGAATGAATGAATGAACGAATGAATGAATGAATGAATGAACGAATGAATGAATGAATGGGTTTGATCGGGAGCCACTGCCCTTCTCTGAGCCCCTCTTTTGCTGTCCTGAGTCCTGGATGCAAGTCCTATGTCTCCAACAGACCCAGAGCTGAGCAAGTCACTTCATCCTCATACACTCAGCCTTCCCATCTGTGAAATGGGATGACTGGAGTCTGTTCTGGGTAGAGTTACTGGGAGGATGAAATGAGATCGTGGAAATGAATGTGTGACTGAAAAGGCAAGACAAATATGAGCGGGTTACGGGTTTCAGAGCAGTCGCGGTCATTCTTACCACCTCGGTCTTCATGTGCCATTGCCCCATCACCAGCCATCCTTCCTCCTGCTCCCCAAGGAACCACACTGCCTCTGGCCCTCTCGGCCCTCACGTTCAATCACATTTAATTGTTTTTCAAAAAGGAATGGAGAAATCAGAAGTGATTCACAGCACTCACAGTCGGGGAGGGTTAACTAACAACAGGAATATATTAAGCTTTTGGTTAAAACAATGCAAACGTGGTTCCAGTTACACTTGCCCTTGCGTTCTCGCTCACGCATTGCTCCCAGACACACACGCACACACACACACCCCCCAAACTCCTGCGCTCCCAGCATCCCACTCACACACGCCCCCCTGGCAGGGCTCCAAGGCTGGTGGACAAGGGAGAGGCCTGCTGCCATCCCAGGGGCCTCCCCTCCCAAACCCCCCTCGCTAAGTGACAAAACTAGACTACACTCGGGGCTCTAGGGGACCCACCCGGACTCTGGGGGCCGAGTCGGGGCGGGGAGATGGACCAGCCACGGCAGGGACACGCGGCCTTAGACGATCCTGTTCTCCATGATGGCCAGCCGCTTACTCACAGCTTCCAGTGGGCCGAGTCAAGGAGAGGTGCACGGGGATCAGCGTGGGGCAGTCACGTGGGACCAAACTTCGGACCCCCACTTCCTGTTCCTGCAGAGTGCCCGGCTCTCACCCCCCGAAATTTACCATCCAATGACCTCAGCTCGGTGCTCTCCAAACACAGCCAGAACCATGAGCCCGCCTGCATGCCCAGCTGCGGGCTGAGGCCTGCTGGTCCCCCATCGAGGCCTGACCCAGCCAGGGGAGCTGTTCAAGGGCCAGCCCACCGGAGGGGGAGCTAGTGCTGGTCACGCCACCCAGAGCCTGAGAAGTGGGTGTCCCCGGGCACCGTGTTTTCCTGAGTGTGCCCAGAGCTCCATGTGTGTCCATCTCTAGATCCTGACCTCTGCCTCAGTTTCTCTGTCTACCATCTAGGACCCTCTGCTTCTGATAGGGTCAGTATCAAAGCTGGTGTCAGCCCATCTGGCCAGAATCGAGCCTGCCTTCAGCAGGGAGCAGGCAAGGAGGAGCCAGCCCCAACCCCACCACAGCTCCGCTGCCCAGCATGCCTGGCCCCAGCCCTTGCCTCCTGTCCCCGCCCCTCCCCTGCCCCGCATCAGCCTCTGGGAAGGATATGTTTCCTGGTTAAGGCCTGCAGCAGCCCCTCCACTTTGGCCTGGAACTTCACAATGGACTCACATTCACACGGATCTTCCTCTGGGATGGACAGGAAGTAGAGGAAGACAAGGGGGTGTGAGGGATTGCAGGCGGGGAGGTGGGGTAGTCACTGCCCAGGGCCAGGATAGGGAGTCTTGGGGGAATGTGTGGTCTCGGACTTCTGAGGGGGCAGAGATACATAGAATTCCTGAGACAGAGCCCCCAGGAGTGATGGAGGGTGATCCCTGCATGTCTTCCTGACCCCCCAGAGCCCTGATAAAGAACTCCAACAGCAGCACCACTGCGCTGAGCACCTACTGTGTGCAGGACACTGCTGTCAGATGCCTTTATGTCATCGTGGTGACTCCTCACTCCAATCCTTTGTGTTTAAAATCACGAGCCCCATGTACAAATGAGGAACCCGAGAAGGGAAACAGCTTGTCCATGGTCAACGGGTAGTCAGTGTTAGAGCAAAGATGCAAATACAGGCACGTCTGGCCCTGGGGTCCACACTCTGCCCCTGGGGACCAGCTGGCAAGGTCACCAAGCAGGGTCAGCGGAGGTGGCAGGATTCAAATCCCGGCTCCTCCAGTTATTAACAATTGTTCTACCCCTCTGGCCTTGGTTTTCCTATCTGTAAAGTGGGTTTAAAAATATTCCTACCGAATAGAATTGAATGATTGAACATCTGGAGAGCTCTGAGGTCAGTGTCACTCATGTGATGAGCATTCAATAAATATATGTTTGCTGGTAGTAAGAGACTGGCCAGCCCACCTCCCAGTTCTGCCAGTTCTTGGTGCCACCCCATCTCCTGCTTTTCCCCACCCACATCCAGTTCCAGGGTGGCTCCATGCCCACCCCAGAGCCCACCTGCCCCTCCCATCCACGCCAGCGCTGGCCTCACTCACCCACGCAGATCTTCTTCTGCAGCTTCATGCCAATCTGGTTGATGGTCTTGAAGTCCGCCGTGTAGAAGTAGTGCTCTGCCACGGGCTCCGAGGCGATCTCCCTCAGCTCGTCCTCCACGGCGTTGCCCACGCCCACGGCAAACATCTTAAAGCCTGCGAGAGGGACCAGACCAGTAAGGGCGGAGGTGGGGCAGGCAGCCCAGGCTGAGCCTCTTGGAGGATGCCTACACAATCAACTCCAGACACCCCCTGGTGGCAGCTCCTGGAAGTGCAGGCAGGATGCCTGGGACCAAGACATTGAGGAAATAACCATTTACTGAGATTCTAGCATATACCAGGCCTGTACTGACTCCCTGCCCTGGGGCTTCGTAACCTCATTTAATTCTCATAACCATCCCCTGGTGGTTATTATTATCCTCACTTAACAGACAATAAAACAAGGCACAGGTTTATCCCAACGTGGGCTGGCTGCCTTTCGCAATGGCTATGCCCTTGGGAACATTTAACTGGAACAGTTCCAACCCCTCCCACTAAAGGACCACCAGAAGCAAGCCGCTGACTCTTCTGGGGCCTCGGTTTTGTCGCCAGTACAAGCCAGACATGGAAGAACCAGTCCTTCCTCATTCAACTAGAACTGGGGCTGGGGGCACTCATCAGAACAGACACGAGGATAAATCACAGGTGAGTGGGCCATCCTGGGGTTCGGGGTCCAGGAGGGCGCGCCTACCAAGGTCCTTGGCCTTCTTGGCCGCGTCATTGATGTAGTCCTGGCTCCGGCCATCGGTGAACACAATGGCCACCTTCTGGGCCCCAGGCCTGGCCCCGCTGGACACGGTGAAGGAGCTGTCGATGAGGTACTTGAGGGCAGCCCCGGTCATGGTGCCCTTCTCCATGTAGGACATGCTGCGCACGGCTGCCTTGATGTCCTTCTTGGTGTGGTAGCGGCCCAGCGGGAACTCTTGGCGCACGGAGCTCGAGTACTGCACCAGCCCCACCTGGGCCAGCTTGTCCGACACGTCCAGCGTGTCCACGATCTGGTTGATGAACTTCTTCACCAGCTCGAAGTTCTCCGGCCGCACACTCTTGGACCCGTCAATGAGGAAGACCAGGTCAATGGCCGAACTGCCTCCGCCGCCACTGCAGACTGGGGGGTATGCACAGGCAAGGAGAGGAAGCTTAAAGGCAGTTATCCATCCGACCGCTGGCGGGGCACCCAACACACACCAAGCTCTGTGCTGAGGGTCTTCCCATCCTGTCCTAAAACCCTCTTTACAAAGCCAGCGTGTACGGCTGGAATATCAGAAGGCTCAGAGGTAATAGCCCCAAGATATGAACTCAAGATGTGCGAGTCCTTCCACCACACCACACCACCAGCCCTTGTGTCAAAAAGAGGACATGAGGAGGGAGTTTTCGGCTGACGTCAAACTCTAGAAGGAATCTATCACCTTCGCAGATGGGTCCAGAAGCAACGCGTGGGAAGGCTCAGGTGGACTGAGAAATAGCCGAGACCCGTCCCTTCCTTAGCCCCGTCCCCAGCGCTGCCCAGCCCACTGACCGTTGCAGGTCTTGCCGTCACTGTTCAAGGTGAAGCCCTCGCGGCAGGCGCAGCTGTAGGAGCCCGGGGAGCTGATGCACACCTGCTCACAGTCGTGGTCTCCCGTGGCACACAGGTCTGACACCACTGTGGGGACGAGAGGGGACTCGGAATCTCACAGTCACAGAGCCTGAACATCTCAGCCAGGATGGGCCCTCACACACTCAGGGAAACTGAGGCCCCTCCCGGGTGGGGTCCAGGCCCCAGAGCTCAGCCCAGGGCCAGGATCACTGCACCACGGCTGACATCCCTGAAGAAGGAGATAATGCTGATTGTAAAACCAACACTTCCTGCTAAAAAGGTAAAGGCCACCGGGGCAGGGGTTTGCTTTGCCGTTTTGTTCACCGCTGTATCCCTCGTGTCTAGAGGAGCACGCGCCCCGGAGAACGCAGCGCGGACAAGACGCTCAGCCCACATTTGTCACATGCCGCCAACTGAGCGCCATTCCAGGCGTCATCTCATCGGATCCCCACAAGCAGATGCACGTTTTTCTCCAAATGGGGCAGTCCTCGCCCTGGCCCCGCCCATCCTACTCAAGGCCCCGCCCCTTAGGACGGTCATAGACCCACCTCCCCTCTCAGAAGGACTAAACCTCTCCCGCCCCGGCCCACGCCGCTCCGATCCTCCCGCATCGCGGAACACGGGCACCCAAACCCCGCCGCCGTCACGCACAGGCCCTTTAGGCCCTCTCTACCAGACTCCCGCCCCTCCTGTCCCCACCGGGACCTGCCACATAATAGGGTTCTTGGATGGTCTCCCCCAGATGAGCACCTCTGCCCAGCCCCGCCCCGATGCTGGCGGCTCCATCTCAGTCCTGCCCTACAGGCCCCGCCCCGCCCAGCATAGCCCCGCCCCCGATGCTGGCTCCTCTCA
>PVJC01045094.1:0-13838 GCA_004026665.1 Murina feae | reverse complement strand
ATTTTGAATGATAGCCTTGCTGGGTATAGTATTCTTGGATTCATTCCCTTGCTTTGCATCACTTTGTATATTTCATTCCATTCCCTTCTTGCCTGGTGTGTTTCTGTTGAGAAGTCAGCTGATATTCTAATAGGAGATCCTTTGTAGGTAATTTTCTGTTTCTCTCTGGCAGCCTTTAAGATTCTTACTTTGTTGTTGGCGTTTGCCAACTTAATTATGATGTGTCTTGTTGTTGGTCTTTTAGGGTTCAATTTGTTTGGCACTCTGTGTGCTTCTTGGACTTGCATAGTTTTTCCCCTGCCAACCTCAGGGAAATTTTCTGTCATTATTTCTTCAAACAGGTTTTCTATTCCCTGCTTCTCCTCCTCTCCTTCTGGTACCCCTATTAAGCGAATGTTGTTTTGTTTTGTGTTGTCCCAGAGCTCCCGTAGGCTCTCCTCTTGATTTTTAAGTTTTTTTTTCCAGTTGCTCCTGTGTTTGTGTGTTTTTTCCTACCTTGTCTTCTAATTCGCTGATGCGGTCTTCAGGCTCTTCCAGTCTACTATTTAATCCTTCCATTGTGTTCTTTATTGCAGCTATGTCGTTCTTTATTTCCTCTTGGTTCCTTTTCATATTGGTGACGTTCTCATTCAGCTCCTTGTAATTCTCATTGAGTTGTGTGTATTTGTCTTCCAGCCATTTGAGCATCCTTATAACCATTACTCTGAATTCTTTCTCTGATAAGTTAGTAGCCTCTATTTAATTTAACTCCGTTTCTGGTGATTCCTCTTTTTCTTTCCTTTGTGGATTGCCTTTTTGTCTTCCCATGTTTTGCTGTAATGTTTTAATTGTGGCTCCAATTGTTTTTCTGCCTCGTTTCTTTTGGGGATGGTGCTACTTGTGTGATCTCTCGGGTGTTCTGAGTTTGGCAATCTAGTGTAGCTCCTTACTTGAGCTTTTGGGTTCTTTTGATGTAAGTCTGCGAGCTGGAACGGCGCAACTGAGGTGTCTAGAAGTCAGCAGCCGTGGAGGGGTTATCCCAATTTTTTTTTTGTCTTGTGCTCTTGATTGAAATCACATGTGCCCAGTGGGGACTCACAGTGGCACTCAGGAACCATCTGTTGGGGTATTGGGGCTCAGGGGGTCTGTATTCTGGTAAGGTATGACTATGGTGTCCAGAGTTCTGTAGTTGTGAGATAGACAGAAAATCACCTCCAGCTGGGGTTCTCAGTGTCTCCCAAGAGAAGTCTCTGGAGCTGCACAACTGGGTGACCTGTGCACAGATATGCGTGACTGCGTTGAGCTGGAGCCCACAGTGGCTTCCCAGAGAAGTCTGCTGGGCACTCTGTAAGCCGCTAAGCGCCGGTGAGGCAGCAAACAGTCTCCCCGGGAAAGTCCGCTGGGTCGTGCGCGCCTCGGGGCACTTTGCAAGCCTCTAAGCGCTGGTGCGGCAGCAAACAGTCTCCCCGGGAGAGTCCTCTGGGTCGCGCGCGCCTCAGGCACTTTGCAAGCCACTAAGCGCTGGTGCATCAGCAAATAGTCTCCCTGGGAGAGTCCACTGGGTCGCCTCGGGGCACTTTCTAAGCCACTAAGCGCTGGTGCGGCAGCAAATTGTGTGCCCGGGAGAGTCCGCTGGGTCGCGCGCGCCTCGGGGCACTTTGTAAGCCACTAAGCGCTGGTGTGGCAGCAAACTGTGTGCCCGGGAGAGTTCGCTGGGCCGCGCGCGCCTCCGCGCGTTACGCGCGCCGCCACCGTCAATGTGGGGGGCTGGGAGTTGGAGATGCGCGAATGCAAGGTCGGAGGTTTGCCCCTGGGGAGGGGGAGGCTGCACTTACTGCCGTAGGCACCGTGCTCAGTTGGTGGTGGAGATCCCGGGTTTTTTTTGCTGGAGTGGCTGTCAGATCGCGCAGGCAGTGTCCCAGGCCTGTCTGGGTGGTGGTGCCGACCAGCTCTCAGAAGAGGCTGATATCCCCTTCAGGATGGTTTGGGCTCCCCACCCGAGTGCTGCAGTCTGTAGTCCGGGGAGTGTTCGCCGCGGTGGCAGTCTCTCCCTGCCTCAGAGAGCCTGGCTGCCAGCTCCTGCCGCATTCAACTGTCCCTCACTTGCTCACACACACACCATACACCTCCACACACTCTCTTTTCATTTACTCTCTCACTCACTCCCTATCCCTCACCTCCTTCCTGTCCGCCGCCATTTTTTTCTCCCCAAAGTTTCAACTTTAGAAGTTAAATAAATCCCAGATACCAGCTTCCAGGCAGCCTCGCTGCAAACAGCCATCAGCCACTCACCCAGGTTGGCCAGGTACCCCAGCAGGAACCCCCTCCCTGAAGGGGATGTGGCCAGCCTGCAAACAGCCAACAGCCACTCACTCAGGCTGGCCAGGCACCCCAGCAGGAACTCCCTCCCTAAAGGGGCTGTGGCCAGCCTGCAAACAGCCATCAGCCACTCACCCAGGCTGGCCAGGTATCCCAGCAGGGACCCCCTTCCTGAAGGAGATGTGGCCAGCCTGAAAACAGCCATCAGCCCCCCCACCCAGGCTGGCCAGGCACCCCAGCAGGACCCCCACCCTGATCTGGGACACCCCTCAAGGCAAACCAGCTGGCCCCCACCCATGCACCAGGCCTCTATCCTATATAATAAAAGGGTAATATGCAAATTGACCCTAACAGCAGAACAACTGGGAATGACTGGTCACTATGACACACACTGACCACCAAGGGGCAGACGTTCAATGCAGGAGCTCCCCCCTGGTGGTCAGTGCACTCCCACATGAGGAGCTCTGCTCAGCCACAAGCCAGGCTGCCAGCTGCCAGCTGCCAGCACAGCAGTGGTGGCAGAAGCCTCTCTAGCCTCCTCAGCAGAGCTAAGGATGTCTGACTGTAGCTTAGGCCTGCTCTCCACTGGCAAGTGGACATCAACCAAGGGCCCCCGGGCTGCCAGAGGGATGTCTGGCTGCCAGCTCAAGCCTGATCCCCCGGGGAGTGGGCCTAAGCCAACAGGTGGACATCTCCCAAAGGGTCCAAGATTGCTAGAGGACACAGGCCGGGCTGAGGGACCCCCCTCCTCCGAGTGCACAAATTTTTGTGTGCTGGGCCTCTAGTGTACATATAATCAAGTGTATGTAACACTTTCTGTGCATCAAGGGGGTTCACAGCATTTTTTCTTAAAAAGTAGTCAGCTTTCAATGAAAATACTTTAGGAGACAAAGATTCCAAGGGGAAATGTTGTTTTAAATGTAATAAATAATTTTGAATTATAAAATAATAAACAGACTCATTTGACCCAGTGATCCCACTTCTAGGGATATATCCCAAGAAGCCAGAAACACCAATCAGAAAGGATATACGCATCCCTATGTTCATAGCAGCACAATTCACCATAGCTAAGATTTGGAAACAGCCTAAGTGCCCATCAGCAGATGAATGGATTAGAAAACTGTGGTACATCTACACAATGGAATACTATGCTGCTGTGAAAAAAGAAGGAATTCTTACCATTTGCAACAGCATGGATGTAACTGGAGAGCATTATGCTAAGTGAAATAAGCCAATCAATGAAAGAAAAATACCACATGACATTACTCATCCATGGATAATAAAGACCATTATAAACTGATAAACAAAAATTAGATACAGAAGCAGAGCAGCATTAAACAGACTGTCAAACTACAGCAGGCAGGCCAGGAGGGTTGGCAGGGAGGGGAAAGAGATCAACCAAAGGACTTTTATGTATCCATATAAGCATAACCAATGGACACAAGACACTGGGGGGTAGGGGAGGATGGGGGAAGGTCAAGGGGGGGAAAAAGAGACATATGTACTACTCTTTGTAATATTTTAAGTAATAATAAAAGAATGCAAAAAATAAATAAATAAATAAATAAATAAATAAATAAATAAATAAATAAACAGACTCACAAAGCCACAATGAGTGTTGTTCAAAGAATCTTGGGTGTTTATTAACTTGATTCCATCAGTGCTGGAACTTGCTTTAGAGAGTTGTCAATTAGGCTTCATATTTCAATTGTTTTTGTTTAGGGTACTTTTACAGTCACGTTTACTGTTATAGGAAGAGGATGCTGTGTCTTTCACATAGACTTAACCCACCAACAGAAGACATGAACACTTTATGGTCTCTCTAATAATGAGATGAATCTTCACTGTTCATCTCAGCCATTTAAGAGATCACTTACCTGAGTTGAGTCTAGATTGCAATGATAAACCAGTTTGTCTTTGATAAATTTAAATAACCTTCATGGTGATTGAACATTTGGCATATTAATTTTAGCACAAAAGGTGGTCCGATATCCAATTTTCGGGGGTAAAGGGTGTTGGGGGTGCGGGAAGAGAATGGACAATGATCGTACACCTATGGATGAGGACGGGGCGGGGGGATGGAGACAGAGGATGGGGTGGGAACTGGGAGGAGGGGAGCTATGGGGGGAAAAAGAGGAACAACTGTAACAATCTGAACAATAAAGATATTAAAAAATAATAATAATAATTAAAAAAAGGTGGTCCGATATAATCGAACAAGAATCATATGTGGAATTGGACAGTCTGGGTTTGAATCCCAGATTCACCATTTACTAGCTGTGTAATATTGAATAAGTCCTTTAATATCTCAGCCTCAGTTTCATTTGATGAGGAAATACTTGTATTTTTGTGCATTTTACATAAAATGTCATACATGGAAGTGACACATAATAAAGTTTTATAACTAGGCTTTAACCAATGGTCTAAATTCAGGCTAGGATACTAGTGATATAAGGGTCTCAGGTATGTCTCCTATCATGGTCTGGAATACAGTATATGACAACACCTATTGGGGAATCAACAGGCATGGGCTGAAAGGCAAAAGAAGTGCTTCGAGTATACCCCAGAGCACTCTCTCAGAGAACCATGTATGAATCCATTTCCCTGGGAAATGGCAATGGAGCCCCCTGAAATGTAGCAAATATAAATAAGTTGGGTATGATCAATGGAGAGAGAGGTGGCAAGGGAGAAATTCTGTGAAAAGTAGTGGGTCCCCAGCTGCATGACTCCCTGTGCCAAGGGGAAATAGAAAGTACTATAATAAATTCTTTTATCTCTATCCCTTTTCCTAGATGAGCTTTTTCCCACTGGAGTACTAGAGCAGGGCTTTCTACCCCTTTCTGGTATTCTGCTGGCCAGGGGCCAACCTTACACCAATATGATTGGAGGAGGGCTGGGTAGGCTCTGACCCAAGAAAATGCCCTTACAGGATCTGACTTGAGGCTAGAAACTCCATATGACAAATTCATTACTTTGGCTTAAGGCTTCATATACAATTAAAATAAAAATAGGCTTTCTGCAACTTGTTCTACCTTTTCGAACATATCACACATCACTGAAACAAATGAGTGTAGCATATTTTCTCCAGAGGACACAATTTGTGAGACAATACAGGGTGTGGCAAAAGTAGGTTTCTAGTTATGAGTATGGAAAACATAGTTTATTCTTATATTATTATTAGTTATTGTATTATTTTCCATATGAACAAATGTAAAACTACTTTTGCCACATCCTGTATGTCTAGAGTTTGGTAAGAGTAATTACTAGCTGAGAGGAAATAAATGGATTTGGTCTATTTCCCCTTGTCAGTTATGTAGTATTAATGATGATGATGTTGACAACAATGGTGACATTTATTGACTATATGTGATATTATCTTATTATCCCAACAAATACTATTTATTAACTCCACCCTACAAAATGAGGAAACTCAGCTACTGGGAATTATGTAACTTGCTCAAGATCATATGGCTAGTATGTGGATAATTAAAGTTTGTGGACTTAATCTCTGTTATACTGTGCTTTCTTGGAAAGAGAAGCAACTGTGGTATTTCTCTTTCATACATCTTTTTGAAACTAGGCTGCTCACAGTGGACTTAGCTGGATATTATGACCAAAATCTCTTAGGTCTTTTGTTTCCAAAACAAAAATGATGGCAGCCAAAGGTACAGTGGCACCAGTAAAAAATTTTTCCTGCGTTATGTTGTCTGGAAACTGGTCTTTATATCATGAGAACTTCATTCTCTAGTCTACATGCAAATGAGCAAAAAATTGGAATCACAGTAATTTTCAGGATAGAACTTCAAATGGAACTTTAAAAATCAGCAAAATGTAACATCCCAGTGTTCTAATTCATTGCTGAAGCCAAGTAGACCTTCCACGTTCACATTCCAGAAATGCCCTTGTCCCTGCCCCCATGCATGGCCTGGAAAAATGCTTCTTATCCTTCAAGGCTCAGCTCAAATGTCACCTCCTTTATGAAGTCCTTTCTAGCCCCACAGGCAGAATTAACTGATCTTCCTCTGTGCTTTGTATTAGCAATGCTAGTATAGCATTTACCACGTTCTTTCAGTTAGTCATATAAGTAAGGTCATGGAGGTTAGAGACCTGTCTTACTCATAAATCCTTTTATCTGCATGTCCCCAGCCTAGCACAGATCAAATTTCATCAAATCTAAAATCCCATTGATTTTAAGATAGACCGTTATTTTATGAAGCAGTAGGAAAGAAAAAAATCTGACAATTATACTATGACATGCCAATGATTTCAAGATGTGTCTCAAATTCAGGGATGTCAAATTATTTTTAAGTGTGTCTTAGAAGTTGTTAACTATAGTAATAAGTGATCAGCTAATGTTTATAGAACTGGATTGTAAACCCAAGGTACAGCAGATATTTCTATAGCCATGTAACAGCCCATGCTTCCTAGTAAGGAAGGAACTGGTATTTGGTGGGGATTGGTATGCAATTGCATTGCTGATTTCAAGTGTTTTACCCAACAGATTAAAGGGATGAGTAGCCTAATGCACCATTCTTGTGAAAAATAAAAATACCTCCACATCTCCAACTAGATATACTAAAAGGGACAGTGACAATATATTCCGATCAAAATTGGGAGCCACCTAATGCAACAAGTGAGTGTGATTACGAAGACAATGGGACAGAGTATTAGCATCTGCCTTGATTCTGGTTCTTTAAGCCACCGCAACCCACTGCTGTTCCCATCTACATAGGACAAGGAACCGCCTAGCTTTCTCCCAGCATATTGCAGCCCTGCTTTTAAAAATAAAAGCATCAAAACATATGAACCCCCCAGATCCAAACTGTTGGCTGTTACCTTGGCTTCCATTTATCATTAGCTGTCTAGATTTGGTGATTGTCTATTATCTCCCTGTATAGTATCTAGACCTAGGTTTCCATAGGGTGGGCCTTGCTGGGGCTCAATATCCAGGCTGTCTCAACAATAATCTATTTTCCACCTTGCTGCTGTGGCTCAGTTGGTTGAGCATCATACTATGAACCAGGAGGTCATGGTTCGATTCCAGGTCTTGGTGCATGCCTGGGTTTCAGGTTTGATCCCCAGTAGGGGATCTGGAGGAGGCAGCTGATTGATGTTTCTTTTTTTAAAAATGTACTTTAATTGATTTCAGAGAGGAAGGGAGAGAGACAGAAACATCATCTCCTGCATACCCCACAATGGGGATCAAACCTGAAACCTAGGCATGTGCCCTGACTGGGAATCGAACCGTGACCTCCTGGCTCATAGGAGCTCAACCACTGAGCAACACCAGCTGGACACTGATTGATGTTTCTATCTCTCCCTCACCCTTTTGCTCTCTGAAATCAATAGAAACATATATTTTTAAAAATAATCTATTTTCCAGTTCCTTCCTGGTAATACAACTCCTTTCACTCCAGAACTGGGCCAAGCCATGCACTTATCTTTTCTGGATCTCCCTCCACCACACTCTTTCCCCGACCCTCAAACACACATTAGCACACACACACACACACACACACACTCATGCAAGATAAACCAAGTTGTCACTTAAGACTTTAGATGGTGGTCGGTTGATAGAAATTCTCCTGGAGTAAAAGCTCCTTTTTAAAAATTAAAATATACTCGGAGGACTGAGCCCAGTAGTTTAATTACTACAATTTGAGAAATATTTTAACATGTAAGCACCTCTACACACTAGCACTCAGAGACTGGGAGTTTTTCTGGGGCAAGGACAAAGGGACAACTTTAAGGGGGTGATGAGGAAGACAGTTAAATAGGGCAAAAGAGTTCCTAGTTTGCTTTTGTACCTTGCCTCTTGGTGAGAAGTCAGTGGCCACCAAAAACCTAAAAGTCATCTTTCCCTTTGAGTGGGCTGCCAGTACCTGGGTTATCAGAACTAACTCAGAAAGTGCCAATGATTATCTTCCAATTTAGTCCAGTCTTCCCATGCTGGGCAATCCCTGCTCAGTGTTAAGGTCAGCGTAGTTTGTCTCCATTCAATGCCTTCCCCAACCTTAACAAGTAAAAATGAAACAAGATAAAGGAGAAGGAATCAGCTCATTTACTCCCTCTCCTGATTTAGTAATGGCACAGTATTTGGAAATGTTCAAACTATGAAGAACAGACTTTCTATGTTCCTTTGAAAGGGGGGTGTCAGAAACGTAGGTCCCCCAAAGTACTAGAACTGAGTGCATTCAATGCCATATAACTTTTATTTCTTCACAGGTACAGTTACACTTGAGGATAAAATCACAAAACATTAGAAGCAAGAAGAATCTGGATGACAGTATTGCTCCCTCAATTTAAAGATGAGGACTTTTAGGACTCTAAAATCCCCACTTTGGGGATTTCCCATATGGGAAGATACCTAAACCCTTACAATTATATTCCACTCATATAGTCTATAATTCATTGGACTTAAAAATTGCATACAAATGGAGCTCCAATTAAAAAAAAATGTGATGGTTGATACAAACAAATACTGCCCATTGTTTTCACCAAAGGATTGAAGCAGTATATGTTGATTCTCTAAAAGTGTAAAATAAGTTGTCATTGCTCAGGCCCCCTAGAGGGCTGGATTCCTGTATAAATCAAACCAGCTCACTAGCAGCTTACAGAGCTAACACACAGCACCTTTCACCCCAGCTGGTGATGCAAACTGGGCAGGAAGCTTATAAAGCCCCATCCCCACCCTGGTAGAACTTTGGAACAACTGTGTAAACATCGCCCCTTGGTGGTCAACATAAGAAAATGCAAAAGCCCATGCTGACAAATCAGGGCTCTAGCAAAGGTCACAGCCTTGTCTTAAAATCGTCTTCTAGTCTACGGGAACCTTTGCTGGGTCAAGGGAGAAAGCATGGGGAAAACAGCAGGGGACAAAAAAATCTGCATGTTTTTTCCTGGAGATGTTTATATGTGCCTAATGAAGGTTAGATCTCAAAGAAAGTAGATACATTTTTGTATCCCATTGAGCCTGAACAGGCAGCTATGAGAGCCACAGACATTGTTATGTTTATATACATAAACATGATTTTTATTGTTAGCATCAATGAACACAGAATAAAGAATATTCACATGCCAAGGACATAATGCTGACAAGATCACAAAAGGGCTACTGATTTGTGTTCATATATGATCTGGTGAGTCACTATAGGTCTGAGTGAAATAGTATTAAGATTTTTGACGCTTCATTTCCATTTGGACATCTGCAATAACTTCATTAGAAAGAGAAAGCAGATGCTTTGAAGTATACACACACACACACACACACACACACACACACACTATATATATATCCTTTTTACAGATGTATGGATTCACCAAAAATGAAAATTACATCCCATTAAACACATTTTAAGAAGTATACAAAGAAAGCACAAAAAACACCAATTTGGCTCAATGGCTTGCCTAATTAAAGGCTTTTTAATTTTTTATGTTTTAACATCAATCCCCTGTAAAGCTGTCAAGGGTACTTGATGTTAAAGAAGAAAGGTGTTTTCTAAGCAACTCCAGAACTCTGTTATTTCTTGCTTGCATGGTCTTCTCAATTCTTAGCTCATTCTTGATGTTATTAAGCTCTCCACGGATCTTTTCCACTTCTAATTCATAATACAATTTTATTTCTTCTTTCTGGAGTGCATTTCCAACTTCAATCTGATGTTTGAACTTTCTTACAACTTCTTTTAAGTCTCTGTTCTCTAGGCTCAACTTGTGGATAACTTCTTTGGCTTGTTGGAGCTCTTCAGTTAAGTTTTTGACATCTGTTGCTTTTTCGGATAGGTCATTTCTTAAAGATTCATGTTCCCAGTTTTTCTTCAAAGTTTTGGCTCCTGTTTCTTGAAATTTTAGGGCTTTTGGGGCGACTTCCTTTTTGGCATTCAAAAGGTTTTTTTCAGCATTTTCAAATTCCTGTTCTATTTTTTTGCATTTCATATTGAGCTCTTCCAGTTCTTCATTCAAAATATTCAGGCTAACATTTTGAGACTTTTCTTCAGTATATTTCTGCTTGTTGTCTTGTCGCCATAGAGATGGATATTCCCTTATATCCCAGATGCACTCGTCTTCTGCACTATTAAAGCTGTCCTCAGTTATAACATCCAAATTACATGATTCACAGGAGGCAGAGTTGGTGTCTGCTTCATTCTTCGAAATGTTCATCTTTCTCTCTCTCAAATTTGGTTCTTGTTCTTTTTCATTTAGTTGGGAAATAAATTCTTTCCTCTGAATGTCATTCTCTTCTTTAAACTTTCTAAATATGTCATAATTTTCTTCCATTCTCTTGGCCTTCCTTAAAATCACTTGTTCAGGAAGAGGTTCAGGCTGTAAAACCTCATCTAGAACATCATGAGCACTAAAAGAAGGAGCAAACATATTCTCTTTCCAGTTCTTTCTCCTAACATCCACTTCTTCAAACACCTCTTCCAATTCCTGGAAAATAATTTTAATCAAAGCACATTATTTACACTGGCAGCTAGTGTAGTGAAAAGTACTAAGAATGCTGGCTCATGGCTGAAGGAACCTAAATATTTGAAGACTGGTTCTCCTTATAGCTCATGAAATGGGCTGGACCTCAGTCCCCTCATTTGTAAACTGAAAGGGCTATATTAGCTAAGTTCTACAGATCCTTCCAGCTTTCAAATTCTCTGATGCTATGAAATATAACCAATAAATTGATACATTTGGTCATTAATTGTAAGTAGAGAAAATAATTCTATAAAAGACAACCATACACATGAAAACAGATTGCTTAAAAAAAGAGTAAAAGTGATTTAAAATTAATAGGCTTAATTTTAAAATAGGCTAATACCTGTGCTTCCAATTTCCCTGATTTTTCTCCAGTTCTTTTGGGTTGGACTACTGTTTATTCATTCTTTAAAGTGACTAAATCATCAGGGCTTAATGCAATGTGAGCTGCTTTTGGTAAAATATACCATTCAAACTTCCTCATGACTAACTCTGCCAAATGCCCTTCTGTCTTGACCTGTAAATTCCTGCTATTTCACTCTTGGGCTTTGCTTTTAGGCATGACTGCAAAGTGTACAGAATTCTATCCATTTTGACAGCAATTTCATGATGAGAAACAAATGTCAACAACTGAAAATATTAATACCACCAAATGTGTTTTTCTCAAGATATTGATTCCAAGTGCAGTTTTTAGGTGAAACCTTAGCATGCTAACTCATAATCAACTTTCTAAATGCATCAAAATTAGAGGATATTTATTTTGTTTCTTCAGTTTTCAAAGGGAATCCTTAACATACAACTCTCCTAGAGCATGGAAGTATTTAATTGGTTACTACTTCTGAGAGAAGGGAGAAAGAAGAAACCTGGCAACACAATGAAGGGCCTCTGGCATCTGAAGCCAAAAACTAATAACTTAGTTACTCCTAAGAGTCAAAAGGAGGAGGAAGGGGTAACTTCATTCATTTTATATATTAATCTTCTGTAATATATTTGTGGTATTACCAATGAGAAAGGTCAAATTATTCCTGCATCTATTTTTTTCCATGCACACAAATGTAATTTTATCTTGGTAACAAAAAATGGCAACTGTTGTATTCATTTTAAATTAATATTCTCTTTAATATCATTAAAGATTTTAAATGTTATAATAGTAAATTATTTAATACATAATTTATATTTATATACTATTCATATTATGTAAAGATTATAATAGTATTTGTTATTTGTAGAATTTTGGAAAATACAGAAAAGGAATCCCCTCATAATCCCATGGCCCTGAGATAACCACTTTTTGATATATTATCTCTAATACTTTCTTTTTAGCAAGAATAGCTTAAATTTTAATAGATGTCCTTGCTACCGACAAAGATACTTCATATCTACATGTACTGAACATGCCTGACCCTCAAGGGTACATCTCCACTGTCAACTCACTTGGCTTTGAGGAAAGGGAAAGGTGCAAATATTGAGTGAAGGTGTTAAA
Source organism: Murina feae (assembly GCA_004026665.1). Taxonomy (NCBI): domain Eukaryota; kingdom Metazoa; phylum Chordata; class Mammalia; order Chiroptera; family Vespertilionidae; genus Murina; species Murina feae. The sequence continues at coordinate 1,594 of PVJC01045094.1, read as the reverse complement.
ATGATGGGTTCAAAAGCTGTAAGCCAATCTTTAGTAAAGTTTAGTCAATCAGACTAGAATAATAAGCTGCGACTTCAAATTTATGATATAGATTTGCCATTGGAAGCAACACAACCTTTCTATTTAAATAGTTCTGAGTTTAATTATTCTACTAGTCATCATCCAGAAGTACCTATGACCTATCTGTTCTTAAAGAAGAAAGATAATCATATGATGCTGGTTTCTCTCCTCTCTACTATTATGAATGCAAATAAGTAGAGATTATTACAGCAATCATAAAGGAAAGAAATAGAAGAAAAAGATAAGATATATTACATTTTTAATGTTTCATTTATAATTTATTTTTAAATTTTTTTTATTGATTTCATAGAGGAAGGGGAAAGGAGAGAAAGATAGAAACATCAGAGATGAGAAAGAATCATTGATCAGCTGCCTTCCATATGCCACCCACTGGGGTATCGAGCCTGCAACCCACGCATGTGCCCTGACCAGAATTGAACCCCTGACCTTCAGGTTCACAGGTTGATGCTCAACCACTGAGCAATGACAGCTGGGCTATTTTTAAATTGAATTTATTGGGGTAACACCCTATCTAATAAAGAGGTGACATGCAAATTGACCATCACTCCAACACACAGATGGCTTCCCCCATGTGGACACAACATGGCCATCATAAGATGGCCTACAGGGGAGGACAGTTGGGAGAAATGAGGACTGAAAGGGAGGGCAGTTGGAAGGGACAAGACCTGCAGGGGAAGGCAGTTGGAGGGCAAAAGACCTGCAGAGGAGGGAAGTTGTGGGGTACCAGGCCTGCAGGGGGGGGGAAGTTGAGGGGAACCAGGTCTGCAGGGGAGGGCAAACAGGGGTGGCCAGACTGGCAGGGGAGGGCAGTATAAGGATACTAGGTCAGCAGGAGAGGGTAGTTAGGGGGGACCAAACCTGCAGGGGAGGGCAGCTATAGGGGAACCAGGCCTGAAGGAAGGGGCAGGTAAGGGTGACCAGACTGACAGGGTAGGGCAGTTGGGACTGAAAAGGCTTGCAGGGGCGGGCACTTTGGGGGGACCAGGCCTGCAGGAGAGGAAAGTTGGGAGGGATCCAGGCCTACAGGAAAGACAGCAGGGGGTACCAGGCTTGAGGGGGAGGGCAGTTGGGAAGGACAAGGCCTGCAGGTGAGGGCAGTTGTGGGGGACAAGCCCAGCAGGAGAGGACGGTTGGGGTGGACCAGCCTTGTAGGTGAGGACAGTTGGGGGAGACAAGGCTTGCATGGGAGGGCAGTTGCGGGGAACAGGCCTACAGGGGAGGGCAGGTGGTGAGGACCAGACCTGTGTGGTAGGTCAGTTGTGGGGGAACAGGTCTGCAGGGGATGGAAGTTTGGGGGACCAGACCTGCAGGGTATGGCCGTTGGGAGGTACAAGCCCTGCAGGGGAAGGCAGTGGGAGGGTACAAGGTCTGCAGGCAAGGGCGGTTGGCGGGGACCAGGCCTGCATGGTAGGGCAGTTGGGAAGGACAAAGCTTGCATCTGAAGGCAGTTGGGGGGATCAGCCCCGCAGGGGAAAGCAGTTGGGAGGGGACAAGCCTACAAGGAAGGCAACTG
>PVJC01045093.1:0-13837 GCA_004026665.1 Murina feae | reverse complement strand
CCCAAAAAAGCATACATTCACTCCGACGACAGGATATGAAAGCACTCCTCTCACTGGCCCGCTGCCAGCCTTAAGAACTCTTAATTTTCTTGAATCAAGTTAGTTAGCTTGCTACCTTGAACACATTGGACAAGCAAATGGAAATAATGCTCTTTGCACTGAACAGTTTCAAAGCAAGGGAGCCCTCGGAAGACTCGAGAAGGTATAGGGAAGTAAGCGACTGAGGTGGGAGCTACCTTAGAAAGTGATGCTGGGTTTAGTCTTGGAGTCCAGAGTTTCCCGCATCTTTGATCTTCACTGGTAACCTTCTCAAAGGCAGAGTTAAAGTCCTTAACTTGGGAAATGTTCAGATCACATTGAATTCTGGGGTTTCCTTGGACTTAAAAACATATTAAAATGCATGCTTGCCCGGCCAGTGTGACTCAGTGGGTTCAGCGTCAGCCTGTGAACCAGGAGGTCAGGGTTTGATTCCTGGTCAGAGCACATGCCTGGGTATCAGGCTTGGGGTGTGCATGAGGCAGCTAATCAATGATCCTCCCTCATCAATGATGTTTCTATCTCTCTCTCCCTTCCTCTCTGAAATCAATAAAAATATGAAGGGAGGGAGAGAGGGAGGGAGGGAGGGAGGGATTCCTAAAAAAAAAAAGACACAGTAAGCTCCTTGATCATCACTGAAATTCTCAATGGATGATGCTACCTCTACAGCTCCAAGTTGTGAGAATTAAATGACATAATACATGTGAAAACACAATGAACTACAGAACTTGTTGCCTTCAAGTTTTTTTTTGACAAAGATCCAGCATTTTGAATTTCAAATTTTAGTAAAAAGACCATCATATAATTTGATACAACTCAAGATTGAGCAAACTTAAAGCACAATTCCCCATCTCCTGCCAAAAGAAAACATAGGCATTAGCAGTGGGCTGCTCTCTGTAATACATAAATCCATAAAAAACATGTATACTTACATACATGAAATCCTCCACTAGTAAAAGATGTGAGCATTTCACTGAATTTTCCTAGAAACAACTCCCACTGCTGGAAAAAAAAAGACTAAACGCTCATGACCTAAAGACCAAACGCTAACGCCACCAAAAGAGTGAATGGTAGGCCCTGGGGCTTCACAGACCAGTAAAATTCCAAAAACATTTCCAGGACTACCACAGAGTAACTGACTTGTTATTCTGTCAAACAAAGCTATCTGAGAGGAAGAAAAACTAGCACCATGAACATCATTTTACCACTTTACCACTGAATTCCTTAAGTTGAATAACCTCAGCTTTCATGACAATTCAGCACACTGTCCGTGTTTTTCAAAACTCACAAAACGCTGTCTCAGAGCAGCACTGGAAATGACTTTCCTAGACATCCTAGGGGCCAGGGCGCCCACTGTCCCCTCCACATGGCCATTTCTCGTCCACGTTTCCCCCACGGCCACTTCTTTTTGTCCTCTGCCCTCTCTCCGCCAACAAGGTAGTCACCTACCCAAACTCAACACTTCAGAAACCAAAGTCAAGGCAGGCGTGGCCTGAGGGACACAGCGCCCACAGATGGAGGGCAAGTGTCCAGCCGTGAGGACATCCTCCATTTCCCTCCCCTCATCAATGAGATTAAAATCACTTCCAAAAATAAAGTCTTTACTCTTGGGAATGTAGTGGCAGAGAAAGATACGGAGGAAAGATCAATGAGTGCGAATAATGACATAGTAAAACCACATCTTAATTTAATCCTTGCTCAGAGGGTGTCTCTTTTCAGAAGGTAGAGTAATAAATAATACACAGAATTTTCATGTAATAAAAATAATCTGTTAGTAGAGGCAGAAACACATTTTCTTTATCTGTCTCTTACGAAAACTGTAAAATTAGAATTGTTTAAAATTATAAGTTAAAAGGTGACTCATATTTTTGAAATGCTTTCTTTGAAACTTGAATTTTGCATGGTAGTAAAGAGACAGAAGAGATGCCACAATTACAGAAACTGAGAGAAAAGAGAATTTTTTTTTTAGGAAAAAACTACCAGTTCTCAAATTAGCACCAACAGGCTAAGTCCTCCGAGTGTTTTACAGTTATATTCACGAGAGCACAGAGATACTCCTGTGTTCGACTTTTCAAATACTCCTTTAACATGTAAAAGACTCAATGTCCAAGCCTACAAGTCCTATTGTAGATGAAAACATTAAGTGACTTAGCCTTACTTCTAATCTATATATATAAAAGCCTAATATGCAAAGTGTTCCCTCGGGAGTTCAAACTGGGAGTTTGATCGCTCGCTATGACGTGCACTGACCACCAGGAGGCAGCGCGGAACAAAGCAAGGCCCTGGCCTGCAGCAGGCAGCCTCTAGGGATTCTACCCATGCACAAATTTCATGCACTGGGGCCTCTAGTTAAATATAAGAGAGAAAAACTATCTTCTGGTTTTGAGATATGAGTACTTAGACTTCTCTTGAACATCAGGTAGAAAAAGTTGTTGTGTGACTTTCCAAAGCCAGAAGCAAGATCAGCATAAAACATTTTACTAAGCTTCAACTATGGGATGCTCTCCTGAAAAAAGACCAGGACACAGGATGAATCCCACTTCACATTCTCTTCCAGCAATCCGAATGACTTCCATGACAAGCCAATGAGTCACTAGGTCACACTGAGTTTAACGTTCTTTGCTATGAACGCCCTTGGCTTTTGCTGAATCTAATTCCCATAGGCGGTGTTATTTATTTTAGGAAATGATTTCAAAATCATGCAAGGACATGCATGAGAAAATAGTCAGAAAACCTAACGTTTCCGTTTTACTTACAAAATTTCGTCTTGATGATCAATGACAATCACAGTGCTTTTTATACTGATTGCCTACTTCTAGGTCATCATTGAACCAACTCTGGTAGGCTAGGGTTTTGTTTCTATATTTGTTTTGCTTTTTTCTTTCTCTTTTTTCTTTCTTTCTTCCAAAGTAATTGAATTACATACCACCTGTAATGGATATTTGTGGTGGAAATGTGAATCACGATTTGATCGTGGAGTTCCCTTCCCTCAGGGAGAGAATATGCTACTAAGTCAAACAAGAGCATCTTGTCATGACAAGTCACACACCTGAGGGTCCCTAAACGACACAAAAATTTTCAGAGTTCATAACATCCAAAGGGAATGGATATGGGAGCACATCCTGACACGGGTGAAGTAGGACACACCACTGCACCCCAGTGGAGTTGCTAAGGGTCCATCCCTGCTCTTCCCCAGTACTGATCCATCACTCCCTCCCTCCCATGGTACTCAGATCCTATGGCTCCTCCTTTCCTTTAGTAAGTGTGCGGCCGGGCACTGTCCTAAGAAACAATAGTGAGCAGAAGCAATGAGGGTCCCTGCCCGGTGCAGCTTACGTTGGGTGGGAGAGGCCTGCTCTGACCCAGCCCTGATCCCCCCCAACACCAGCAGGCGGTGGAGGGTGAGGGCGGGGCTGCTCTGATGCAGGTCCACTGCTAATATCTGCAAGGTTCAGGGCAGGAGTACAAATGAAGGCTCCCCTCCGAATGCCTAAATTGTAAAGGCTATAAATTAAGCTAACAAATAGGCTTTATCCTCCTGCCTTGACCCTCACAATAGCCTGTCCCACTACTTTTCTCCTGTGACGCCAACATTCCTCTGTGACTCCAATGGGCCCTGGGAACCTGGTCTCATCGCCATAAACTGTTTCAGGAAATTTTGTAACAGGTGAGTATACTCTAAGGACTGTTTGCTTGCACCATTTAAACAATTTATGTTGGGGGGGGTGGGGAGGAGGCAGGACATGAACCACTTTAGACAAGCAGATATTTTTAGCCCTCTGCAACTGTCTCTAGCAGAGTCTGAAAAAAATGGACGGAGACATAAATACATTATCTTGCTTTTCTTCTGTTAAGTCTTGTGGCCTACTTTTTCTAAGCTGGTTTCTACTCCTTCGCTACCACAGCGGAGGGGAGAAAAGAGCAATTAGTAAGTCACCCCATGTCAAATATAGAAGCTTGTGTCTGTCAAGTCTCTGGGTACATTCAAGACAAAAGAGCTCAAGATTTCCACCCATCCCTGCGATGCAGCTAAAATATAAAACGAAACCACTAGACGTTCCTTCAAGATCCCAACTGAAGGGCCTATGAAAGAAAACCACTGGATTCTCACAGCAGCTCATGCCCATGAAGTGTCTGATTTTCAAAATCCATGGATTATAAAAGCACCCCATGGATTATAAGGACGTGGGGAGGGCTGTGTGGAGGATGCGTAGGTGGGGGTATAATTAGAGAAAACAGTACTTTGGTTCCTTAGAAGATTTAACTCCTTCATCCAGGCCTCCCACTAACATGTCTGAGGATATGCAAATTACCCCAGAATGCCTCTCTCCAGCCTTCTGCCTCTTTGCCCTGCACCTCCATGTCCCCCAAAGTTCTCTTAGTGGGAGGATGAGCACTCATTTCATGCATTCCTCCTCCATGTTGCCCAACTCCAAAGAGAACTCCATTACTTCCCACAGGGTTTATTTTTATGAATATTTTCACCTTGAGCTTTCAAATAACCACCATTACTCTGTAAGAAACAGTTCTACCAAAATCAGGGCAAAAATACATTGTTAAATGTTTACATACGCTTCTAGCTCAAATGCAGAAAAATAAAAATGGTTAATAGGGTTGTAAGATTTCCTTTAAATATATTTCCTTCCTTGTTATACTTCATAAAGAGACTGGATTTTTTAAAAGTAGGATTTTAGTAGTTATTTTCTACAAATATGGGGATTATAGTATTTTTCCTTTTACTTAGCCATCTACTTTTTAATGGTAGGCTCCAAAGCCCAAAAGAGCTATGGACAAGCAGTTCTAATTATGATAGAGCACTGTCGTTTTAATCAGTAGAAACTAAGTTAATGGTGCCTTACTTTCTCCCTCAGAATCACAATAGCAAGCAATTCGTAGTAAGATCTTCCCCCATACCCTCTTGAAAAATCTCCAAAAATTGGACTTTGTAATCTGAGTGATGATAACATAGGTATTATAACCTATTACATTCCTAAATGTGGAAAAAAAAAAAACAAGCACGAAAAATGTAATTGATCAATTTATCAAAACATCAATCAATACGTCCATTGATTCTCTGGAGGAATTCCAGTAGAAGTTCCGTTACAGTGCCTGCAGCGCTGCACACTGCACAAATGCAACCCCATCCCGCACCCGCCCGCAGGCCACGCACCAGCTCCTTCACTTCTCTTCTCCAGCAAAACCGCGTGCGAGGGCCTCACTTAGCAGGGGGTGACTGTTCCGTGGCGAGCACCACAGAGATGGCCCAGCAGACATCATCTGGCAGTAAATCAGTAAGCACATACATAAGCACGTGATGACAAATTAGGATAGGTGAGATGAAAGAAACAGAGTTCCATGAGAGAACATTCCAGAACAGGGAAGTTATGCAGAGGCAAAACCACAGGTACTGTAAGGCCAGCATCGCCTGAGAAAACCGTGTCATCTGAACGACAGGCCATTTCTCTGTGTTCTCAGCACCAAGTCCAGATCTGAGCACCCAGAGGGTGCCAACAGGTGGCCGCCTAGGACAAGAAGGGACTCCATTTACAGCCATGCTTTATGCATGTCATATGAATCACAGCTGGCGTGTATTAGGTGCTTTACATACACTGTCTCAGTTATTGCAACCTTCAGCCACCTGAGGGATCGGACTCTCCCTGGGCCACAGTGAGGGCCAAGGCGGGGAGAGGCTGAGAGCAGGGGCATGTCCAACCTGACACCGTGGAGGGGGTGGGGGCAGGGCTGGCACTCCCACCTCCTGGGAAACCCAGTTCCCAGGCTCCCCGCACAGCAGGACGCAAAGTCTCAGCAGCGTCCCACAATCACACATCAGTGACTCCCCTGGCCAAAAAAATCCAAATAAACGGGAATACACGGAAGAGCGTGAGGCAGCCGGCTGCGGCCGGTCATCAGCACGTGGGCCTATGTTCTGAGGAACGTGTGCACGCGTTCTTCTTTCTTAAAAACACAGAAGCGTGACATTCCAACACAAGCTCTGCTGAGACGAATGTCACTGCTTACACTCGGAGGCATCTGTCTCCTCGCCACGCCACTCTTGAGCTCAGTGCAGTCCCCTGACGGCAAAAAGGCAAACACTCCCCGAAACACTCAGAGGAAGATGTATGCAGGTTCACAGACTACACGTGTTTCTGGCCTTCTTCTTGCTTCTAGAGGACACTTGCATAATGAGATTTAAGGGGGTGGGGGGGAGAATGATTAAGCCAAGAAAATCGGTGTGATGGGAATTAGGCACATTTATATGCTTTTCTATATTTTCCACGTGTCTTACGAGTGAAAGGAAGTACCACTTTTTATAATTACGGTGGAAACGGTTATCCATTATTTTAAAGAGCTGAGGACTTCTTTCATCAACAATCTATAGCACATACTTACTTGACACTGAACTTGAACATAAGCCAAGGGTTGCATCAGGTCATGTGCCCCTGAAGAGCACCTCGGCTCGGGGACAGATGGCTGGGAATCCGGCGCTGACGGAGCAGACTGTACGAGGGTTTTATAGCTTCTTGCTAATACACGTCTTTATGTGCAATGGAATGAAGCCCAGAACTTCCACTGTAGCCCAGTAAGAGCCACCCCGAATGACTGGAAGTTACAGGTGTCTATCAGAGCCAATGCGTCCACTTGAGGTGCACACCCAGACCTGCTTAGATCAGCTTGGAATCCAGGACTCCAAGAGGGTTTCCAACGGCAGTGTTTAATGAACGTGCATGGATGCCCCAGGGTCACGCAGAGTAGTGAACATGGAGGCACACAGGTCTCAGGAAATACCATCTAGTTCCGACTCACGTGCAGCTCCCACAGAAGGAAATGCATGAGGAATAGCTCACACATATAAGACAAAATTATTTGTAAGGTCAGAAGAACACACTGTGAACAGGAGAGCACTAGCTAAGACATGAAACAGCAAGGTGTTAGGACATACATGAGAACATGTACGCAATGCTAAAGCCATGCTTTCCACCCCTTCGCATTGCTCGTACCCCTGTCCATACCCAATGGCTGTACGTTCTATGAACACATCGGGCACGGGTCAGACAAGCAGAAAGGCATTATTTCATTTCATCTTCACAACAATCTAATGCAGCAGATACGCCAATTCACACATGAAGAATTGCAGTTCGCTTGTAGGTCAAGTGTTAACAACTGGCCCAGCCCACAAAGCTGGAAAGTGCTGGAACCAGTAAGAGACCCATGGTTGTCACTTCACAGTATTTTCCTCTGGCCCTGGCCCATGGCTCAGTTTATTGGAGTGTCGTCCTGTGCATCTAAAGGTTGGGGGTTTGATCCCTGCTGATCGATGTTTCGCTCTCCCTCTCTCTCACTTCCTTCCTCTCTCTCTCTCAAATCAATTAAAACATATCCTCAGGTGAAGATGTTTTAAAAAGCACTTTCTGCTATCTTGCAGCACCTCTCTTTAATTCTGTCACTATTGAGAAGTGAAGCCAAAACAAAAAAAAACACCTTTCATTATTAAGTCATAACTGACTTTATGGGTGATGCATTTTGATCCCTTCATACTAATCCAGCACTGTAAGTGACATAAGAGCGTACTTACCAAACTTGGGAGCTGCACTCAGGGCAGGAGGCAATGCTGAAAGCACTGCAAAGGGGAACTTTGTTGAAATGTCAAATGTTATCCAGTGTTGAATAATTTAAATCAGAGTTTTTGTGTTTAAAATATATATATATATATATATATATATATATATATATATATATATAATAAAATAGAATGCTACAGCTGCATAAATATTAAAAATAATACCTTTTGACTCAATGATCCCAATTCTGGGACTGTATCCAAAGGATCCCAAAATAGCAATCAGAAAGAATGCATGTACCCCTATGTACTTAGCAGCACAATTTATAATAAATAGCCAAGATCTGGAAACAGCCCAACTGCCCATCAGGAGATGAGTGGATAAAAAGGCTGTTGGACATTTACACCATGGAATACTCCGCACCTGTGAAAAGAGAAGGCAATCTTATCCTTTATAGAAGCATGGAAGGACCTGGAGGGTATTACGCTAAGTGAAATAAGCCAGTCAGAGAAAGACAAGCACTATATGATCTCACTTACATGTGGGATCTAATGAACAAAATAAACTGATGAACAAAATAGGACCATAGGTATGGATATACGGAACAGACTGACAGGTTTCAGAAGGGAGGGGGAAGGGGAGAAAACTGGAAGAGATTAGCAAAAAAACAAACAAACATATATGCAAATATGTATAACCCATGGACATGGACAACAATGTGATGAAGACAGGGCATTGGGGAGGGAGGCTGGATGGAGGTGGGCAAAGCGAGGAGGGCATGGCGGACACCTGTAACAAACAGGATGGCCAATAATAGAATGAATGAATGAATAAGTGAATAAATAAATAATGCATTTCAGAGATTTGATTTACAGTCCTCTCCAAGAAGTATTCCAGTAAAAAATTTAAAGAAACAGTAAGTGATTTTTATGTCCTATTAAAATTTTATAAGCAGTTATGTAAATTACTGCTTAAAGAAAGCTCAAAGACATGAAGACTCTCAGGCTTCCAAATTTTAGTATTTCAACATCTAAAAAGTATAATGGTAAATATTTCTTCCTTTTTTGTTTTTTTGTTTACAGAGACCGTAAAAGATTGAGCTTCATTTTCCTCTTCTAGAAAACGAATCCCATTGCAAGGCCTCCAAAGATGCTGATGATGGAGGCAAGGATGCCTGGATGGTGGTGGCATCTCTGATTAATGTTCACCTATATTTCCAGGAGATCATTTGGGCCATTACCTAATACGCCAAATTCTTCCCTCAATAAAAAGGATACAGACTTCTAAATATATCTCTTCAAATGACTCCATTGCACAAGTGTGTGATGCATTTTCCAAGCAATTAATTAAATATTACATTAGTACCTACACTATTGGAAATTGACTAATTAATGGAAAACAAAGTCAAATACATAATTTTTAAATTAGATAAATTAAATTGCTACCATTCTGTTCGCTACATGGAAGAAAGAACACACTCAGCCTCCCCCATTTAAAAAAAAATAATTCACTGCCTGAAACAACCAAAAGGTAATAGGTTTTCAAAGCCCTCGCTGGGGGTCGGTGACAGAAGCAACAAGACTAGAACCCTGGTGACCCGGCATTTAATCCCCGGCTCCACCGACCAGAACATGACGCTCCTTCCAAAAGCAAAACAAAACAAAAGAGAAAAGAAGGCTTTTCTATTGTGCACACCCCAGGCTTTGTCAACCCATCACTGCTCCATTGTTTGCCCACTCTTCCTCGGAGCAGCCCCAGTTATGTGGTCCTGCCTGGGTCTGCTCATTCCAATGCCAGCCAGAGGAGAGAGCATTCTACATCCTTACAGCTTCTCGTTCTCCAGAACTCCCAATTCACAACTTAAGCTTCCATGCAAAGACGTGAGTGAAAACAGGAGATGGGTTTTCTCTGATCTGTCTTAGCGAAATGCCAAGATGGCGAAGCAGGGTTTTACGGATCCGTGCAGGGAGTTGTGGTTACCGAGAGCTGAAAGAGTGATTTGACTAATGAGAGCAATTCTAACCAAGACGCTCTCTAATAGTTTTCTCAGAAACAGCAATGCAATGAGGTCGAGGGTTAGAACCACATAATATAAACCACACCAGTAAGGAATCGATGTTCCTGTGCATAATTAAACTAACACTTAGGACAAAAAGGATGTGGAGCACTGAGAGAGCAAAACCGTCCTACTTGAGTAATACATTCTAGGAATCAAAGAGCTGTTGGCTTCTGTGCACTCATTCTCCCGTGATGCCTGGAGTGACTGAGTCTGGTACACTGGAGGGGAACAGAAATACCCAGCAAGTATGCTGGAAAACACATGTAAATACTAACAGTTGTCAAGAACACATGCTCAGGGCCTTGAGACAGTCGGCATGCCTCATCCATGCTCTCGTTCCCTCTTTATGAAGATTGATCTATTGATAAACAAGTAAATTATAATGTTGTGAAAATGCTCAAACCCAAGTTACCTTCTCCCCTATAAAGAAACTGTAAGGGCCCTGACTGGTTTGGCTCAGTGGATAGAGCGTCGGCCTGCGGACTGAAGGGTCCGGGTTTGATTCCGGTCAAAGGCTGGGTTGCAGGCACATCCCCAGCAGGAGGTGTGCAGGAGGCAGCTGATCGATGTTTCTCTCTCATCAATTTTTCTAATTCTCTCTCTCTCTCTCCCTTCCTCTCTGTAAAAAAATCAATAAAATATATTTTTTAAAAAAAAAAACAGTAAGAGAGATTCCCTATGTTGGCTGGAAATCAGCAACCAATGACCCTCTCTACTCCCAATGCTGTGTCTCTCGCACACTGATGTCGGACAGGTGAGAGCTATGTCCATAACATGAAGCAGCCTCAGCCACCACAGAGACATCTCCCCATGGACGTTGCTTTGAATCACAGCTGCCAAGGGACAGCTCACCTTCTGTTTTCCTTACCTGCATCTCAAGTTGCCTTTCCCCCATCCTCCCTCCCCACTTCAATCTGCAGGCTGCCAAACGGAAAAGCTCCTATTCCTTAAACATACGTACCCTTGTCCACGGCACCAGAAGAGAGCTATGCAGGTGTTGTTTCGTTCTTGGTTTTGCACTGGCCATGTGTTTAACTGCAAGGAGCTCTGTTACCCTCGCCCGAAACTGGGCTGACTTCCGGCTCCGTTTTCCTCACTCTAAAACAGATGAGGTCCAAGCAGAGTCCGATTTAATTGCCTAAGATGAAAGCTTTACAATCTTCCACTGTAAGATTTGCATAAAGGACAAGAAACCAGACTTTGCTTGAGGCTAAAATAATAATACTAGCCTTGTAAACATGGTAACTGCAGATCGTGGATAGCCTCATTGCCAGGAACCAGCCAACCCAGTGCATCTGCTGCTTGAATACTGATCGTGAGCTATGGGCTGGGCTGGGCTGGGCTGGGCTGGGCTGTGATTTGGCTTTTTCATTCCTGCTCCCTGATAACACTGTCACACACTGTTCCTAGAGCTCTGATTTCAGTTGTTATACCGATCAGATGTGTCTACTAACACATGCCAGCTATGTGTCCTAAGTGAGAGCAGACATGGAAAGTAATATGTATAAATTACATCACCCACGTGCTTCTTAAATGTTTCAATTACAGTTGACATACATTTTCACTTTCAGGTAAGGAGGACAGTGGTTAGACATTCATATATCTTACGAAGCACTCACCCCAATAAGTCTAGTACCCATCTGACGCCACACACAGTTATTACAATATTACGGACTATATTCCCTGCACTGTACTTTACATCCCTGTGACTGTTTTTATTACTGGCTATTTGTCTATCTTAATCTCTTACCCTTTTTTCACCAATCACCCCAACACACCACCCTTCTAGCAAATATCAAAATGTCTCTTATCTATGAGTTTGTTTCTGTCTTGTTTGCTCGCTTCTTTGGTTTTTTGAAATTCACATATAAGTGAAATCATATGGTGTCTGTCTTTGTCTGTCTGACTTATTTCACTTAGCGTAATACCCTCTAGTTCCACCCAGGGTGTTGCAAGTGGCAAGAGTTCACTCTTTCATATGGCTGCATAAGATTCCATTGAATGTATGTGCCGCATCTCCTTTACCTATTCATTTAGCGACGCACACTTAGGCTGTTTCCATACATGCTGCGATGAACAGAGAGGTGCGTGTGTCTTTTAGAATCAGGGTTTGGATTTCTTCACATAAATGCCAAAAGTGGGACTGATGGGTCATGTGGCAGTTCTATTTTTAGTTTTGTAGTCCTATTTCACAGAAGTATTTCTTGAACACAGGGAAGGCTCAGCCTGGCTGTAAAGGAGTCTCTATTTGTGTCAGGGCTTCCTGTCCCTGTGCAGCAAAAAAACTTTACTCTGCATTGTCCTTAAATTCTGCAGCTCTCCCTGCCATGCACACCGAGCCGCTTATACGTCAGCATTAATGAGCAAGAGTAAAATATGAGCAAAGTGCTCTGAAGTCTCAATTTGGTGAGTGTGAAACATTGGAGGGGGTGGGGGATTTGTTACTTTTCTCCTCTTTATTTTTATTTCTTTATAGTTTTACTGATTTCAGAGAGGAAACGAGAGAGAAAGAGAGAGAAACATCAATGATGAGAGAATCATTGACTGGCTGCCTCAAGCGCCCCCTGCTGGGGATCAAATCTGCAACCTAGGCATGTGCCCTGACAGGGAATCGAACCATGAGCTCCTGGTTCATATAGGTTGATGCTCAATCACTGAGTCACACTGGCTGAGTGGCATTTTTTGTTTGTTTTTGTTTTATATTTGTATTGATTTCAGGTAGGAAGGGAGAGGGAGAGTGAGAGAGAGAGAGAGAGAAACATCAATGATGAGAACCACTGATTGGCTGCCTCCTGTGTGGCCCCTACTGGGGATCATGCCTGTAACCTGAGCATGTGCCCTGACTGGGAATCAAACCATGACCTCCTTGTTCATAGGTCGACACTCAACCACTGAGCCACACTGGCTGGGCCTTTTCTCTTCTTTCAATAATACACACCTACGGGCCATGAAAGAATATGTTTAGCCTGAGAAATGAGAAGGAGGGGGCTGAGGTAGTTAAACCCCTTCTACTCTCTTGGGCCTCCCTCCATCTCCCATAAATATCAGACGAGAGACTACATATCCTGGCGAATGTAGGCCAGCTGCGGTGACGCAGGAGGGAGAGGTGGGTCTTGGAAATATAAATGTTTCAAAGAGCTAAAAGTAGCTCCCAGGGACCTGTTTAACCAACCGCCGGCCCCAGCCTGGGACAGCACTTCCCGTGCCAGTCTCTGCGCCACCTCCCTCCTCACTCGCCTCCTCGGTGGGTCCCCTGGCTCACAGGGGGACCTGGAACACACGGGGCACCTTTTGTGCTTTTCTTGACCCCAGATAGTATCAGAGGCAAACCATCCTCCCCCAAGCCGGGGACAGCAGTCAATTCCTGTTTCAGCTGCCGCACAGTGCCCGTCTCTAACTAAATGGGGGAGTTTTTGAAATGGCAAACACTGAAGTAGCAAAGCCGGTAACTCCTCAGCGAATGTGGTCTCCTTCAGTCTCTACCCATTCGCACAACAAGCTGAGAAGAAAGCAAGCCATCAGACATACTTGCAGCTAAGAGAGCTGGCCCCCAAATGGCCGTGTTTGAAGGCCATTTCTCACAGCACTGCCTAAGAGAAAAGCTGCCATGCTCCGCCTCACAAAACCCCTGCTTCCTGGAGAGCGATGCCCCCATCAACTTCTAGAATTCTTCTATTGATAAGGAGTAAGATGAGCAATAAAAAAATAGCAATTCCTTTTTTTTTTTCCTGCTGCCCCTTGCACACCCCACACTGGGGATCAAGCCCACAACCGGAGCAGATGCCCTGACTGGGAATCGCACCATGACCTCCTGGTTCATAGGTCAACACTCAACCACGGAGCCACGCCGGCCGGACACTAACAATGTCTCGATAACCACTTGAGTCTACCATTCGGAGCCAGGACTCACCGCCAGCGTGAAGGAGAAAAGGAGATTAAATATATTGAAAAGTTAGATGGCAAGTGATCTTCGGGAGACACATAATCCAACTTTCCTCCTGGACTAGGAACTGGGAGCTGCGGGCCAGTTACCCCACTACTAACCCGCCAAATGGCCACTGTGCTGCCTGAAGAAACCGAGCAGCAATCCGCCGAGTGAGGAGCCGCTGCAGCTCATCGGGCCTTTGCTGGCTGCCGCGGCGGGGGTGCTGGATGCAAAGCGGCCGCCGCTGTAACTGCA
>PVJC01045092.1:0-13795 GCA_004026665.1 Murina feae | reverse complement strand
CCCTTTACCCCTGAAAATTGTCAGTTCACTCCCTTTCTATGCCTCTGATTCTATTCTATTCACCAGTTTATTCTGTTCATCAGATTTCTTATTCACTTGATTTTTAGATTCACTTGTTGATAGATATGTATTTGTTGTTCATAATTTTTTATCTGTATTTTTTCTTCATCCTCTTCTCAAAGGATACCTTTCAGTATTTCATATAATACTGGTTGGGTGGTGATAAACTCCTTTAGCTTTTCCTTGTCTGTGAAGCTCTTTATCTGACCTTCAATTCTGAATGATAGCTTTGCTGGGTAAAGTAATTTTGGCTGTAGGTTCTTGCTGTTCATCACTTTGAATATTTCTTGCCACTCCCTTATGGCCTGCAAAGTTTCTGTTGAGAAATCAGCTGACAGTCGTATGGGTCTCCCCTTGTAGGTAACTAACTGCTTTTCTCTTGCAGCTTTTAGGATTGTCTCCTTGTCTTTTGCTCTTGGCATTTTGATTATGATGTGTCTTGGTGTGGTCCTTCTTAGGTTCTTTTTGATTGGGGTTCTCTGTGCTTCCTGGACTTGGAAGTCTATTTCTTTCACCAGGTGGGGGAAGTTTTCTGTCATTATTTCTTCAAATAGGTTTTCAATATCTTGCTCTTTCTCTTCTTCTGGTACCCCTATAATTCTGATGTTGGTGCGCTTGAAGTTGTCCCAGAGACTCCTTATACTATCTTCATACTTCCTGATTTTTTTCTTTTCTTTTCTTTTCTTTTCTTTTCTTTTCTTTTCTTTTCTTTTCTTTTCTTTTCTTTTCTTTTCTTTTCTTTTTTGGCTTTTCCATCTGGGTGAGTTTTGCTTCTTTATATTTCATATCTTTGACTTGATTCTTGCGATCCTCTCGTCTGCTGTTGGATCTCTGTATATTATTCTTTATTTCAGTCAGTGTATGCTTAATTTCTAGCTGGTTCTTTTTCATATGCTCGAGGGTCTTACTAAATTTATTGGCAGTCTCTAGAATATTCTTGAAAAGTCTTATAACCGTGGTTTTGAACTCTATATCCAGTCGTTTGTGTTCCTCCATTTCTGTCTTATGTGATCTGTTTCTTAGACTCTGCATTTTGGCTTTCTGTGTTAGGTGTCCTGTAAGGCCCAGTGATTCAGCCTCCCCAATCACCTGGGGTGGACACTCTTATTGTATGCCTTTGAAGGCTGGGTGCACAGTCTTGTAGTTATCACTGGGAGGTATCACTGGGAGAAAATGATCTGCGGGCTTTTTTCCTTGTTGTTTGGGGTTTGGATCTTTTGGAGTTCTGCCCCGGCTGCAGGCTGGCAGGCACACAGCTTGGGCAGGTTGTAGGTGGGGTTCGGTGGGGTCTCAGAGTCACAGGGCAGAGCAACCTACAATGGCTGCTCTTTCGCTGCTGAGTCTGCGCGTGCCTCTCAGTCCCCAAATCTCCGCGCCAGTGATTCCTGCGAACAACACTGGCAGAAAATCGCTAGTCTTCAGCCCCGCTGCCCTTCAGCCCGTGCCGCACTCTTTGCGACTCCGGGAGTCCACAATCTCCTCTCTAGCCATGAACCCGACCGAGTGCAGCCGCCGCTCCCCTTCACCCGTGCCGCCGCGCCTCCGCGCTGCCGCCTCTGTTCCGCGCGTCCCTCAGTACCTTTCAGTTTTGGCGCAGGGAGCTTCCACTCAGTCTCAAAGCACTCCTTCTCTTGCCTTCTGGTTGCAAAGCCTCCCCTCCCTTGGTTCTGGAGGATGGCCGTTTATCTGTATAGTTGTATTTAAAAATATAGTTGTGGAGGCTGCGCATTTAGGTATATACCTCATGCCGCCATCTTGGTTCCCCCCGGTATTGTGATTTTTAATAAGAAATATATATTCATTCCTATTTCTGGCACTGAGTTACTAAAACCCTTGGAAATGCCTAAGTAATGAGAGGGACAAAACTATCCTTTATTATCTTAATGAGGTGACTATTTCAATTGAAGTATAATTGACATTACAATATTATATTCATTTAAGTATACTATATAGTGATTTGATATTTCAATGCACTGAGTGATGATCAGCATAATAAGTCTAGCTACCATCTGTCACTATACAAAGTTCAGACACTATTACTAACTGTATTCCCCATGATGCATATTATATCCATTATTTATTTATTTTATATCTGTAAGTTTGTATCTCTTGATCCCCTCGATTGGTTTCTCCTGCCCCATCCTTCACTCTGGCAATCCTAATCTGTTCTCTGTATCATTGAATCTGGTTTTGTTTGTTTTGTTTTTTATATTCCACATGCAAATGAAATTACATGGGATTTGTCTTTATTTCACTTAGCATATGTTGGGTCCAAGTCCCTCTACCAGGGGCTGGACCTTCTTGGATCTTAGAAGCTGGAGAAAATATGAGAAGTTGTGGGTATATAAGAGAGTCTTTATTGCAGCCCAGGTAGCCATTGCTACTAAGGAACCATTAGACAAAGCAGTTCTTCAAAAGAGCCTCCCAAAGGCAGCTGCTTCTATCATAGCAGCAAACATATGAGTCATCCTTGCAAAAACAGCTAGCATTGGCTGGTTAGTAACCCATCTTCCCCACGATGCAGCTCTCAACATGGGAGCTATACAAATATAGTAGCCCAACCAAGCAGCCTCACATAACATCAGCCTCTCACTGGCTGGTCAGTAACACATTTTATACTAACTTAGACAAAAGAAGTCTCTAGCCAAATAGTAACCTCAGTCTTTTTGGTTATAGAAGGGCACATTCGTGCAGCATAGATAGTAAAACTGCTGTGTCCTTGCACCTGCTTATGGTAACTTGGCATTGAACATCCTGATTAGGATTCCTATGCTCAGAGTGGCCTTGAATATCCAGCATAAACTGACTGATTAGGGTTCCCACAGCATAATACCTAGAAGTCCATCCATGTTGTTTCAAATGGAAAGATTTCATTATTTTTGTGGCTGAGTAATATTTCATTGCATATATGTTCCACATCTTTATCCATTCACCCACTATGGACACTTAAGTTGTTTCCATATCTTGGCTATTATTAATAATGCTGTGGTATATATATTTTTTGAATTAGTGTTTTCATTTTTTTTAAATAGATACCCTGGAGTAGAATTACTAGATCACGTGGTAGTTCTCTTTTAATTTTGAGGGGAATAAGAGGTGACTTTTGGACCCCACCTAAGAATGGGAGCTGGTTGCTAGGAGAGCCAACCATGTAATTACTGGGTTGGAACTTTAAGTCCCACACCTGACTCTTGGGAAGAGGAGGGGGTCTGGAGGTTGAACCAGTTTCCAAATGCCAATTATTTGATCAGTCATGGCTATTTAATGAAGTCTCCATAAAAACCCCAGAGAACAGAGTTTGGAGAGCTTCCAGGTTAATGAGCACATGGAGTTGTAGGAAGTGTAGCCTGGAGAGGGCACAGGAGCTCCTGTCCTTTCCCCCCTGCCGTACCCCGCCCCATCCTCGCCTTACTCTATGCATCTCTTTAATCTGGAAGTATCTTTTGTAATTATGTCCTTTTATAACTAGAGCCTGGTGCATAGATCCCTTGGCCTGGCCTTCAGGGATCAGGCCGAAACTGGCCTACAACATCCCCTGAGGGGTCCTGGATTGTGAGAGGGCTATTCTAGGTGACACACCCTGGAATCAGGCTCCCTCTTTTCTGGTTCTGGGTGTGTCACTCGAGAACCACAGCTGTCAAGTCACTGCAGCTCGACAGCTCCTGCATTGAGCGTCTGCACCCTGGTGGTCATTGTGTGTTATAGCTACCAGTCAGATGATCCGGATGGTCACTTAGGCATTTATGTATAGAGATTATGTCCTTTTATAATCCTATATCATAAAAGGATAACATGAAAATAGACTGTAAGGCAGAACGACTGCTTGCTATGACACACACTGACCACCAGATGCTCAATGCAGAAACTGCCCCCTCATGTTCAGTGTGCTCCCATAGGGAGAGCACTGTTCAACCAGAAGCCACACTCACAGCTGGCGAGCGCATTGGCAGTGGTGGGGAATGGGCCTAAGCTGTCAGTCGGAGATCCCCCAAGGGCTCCCAGACTGCAAGAGGGCACAGACCAGGATGAGGGACACCTCCCACCCCTGTCCCAAGTGCACAACTTTCATGCACTGGGCCTCTAGTTAACTGATAATATAGTAAGTGAAATGTTTCTCTGAGTTCTGTGATCTGCTCTAGCAAATTAATTAAACCCAAGGGGGAGGTTATGAGACCCTCTGACTTATAGGAAGTTCATCAGGAATATAGGTAAAAACCTGGCTTTGACTGGTGTCTATAGTCTAAGGAGGGGGTTGTGGGAACCTCCAATCTGTAGCCAGCTTGTCAGAAGCACAGGTAACAACTTTGGATTGTGATCAGCATTTTAATTTGTGGGAGGTGTAGTCCTGTAGGACTGAACGCTTAACCTGTGGAACCTGATGCTATCTCCAGTTCATAGGTTCATAGCTGAGTTGAATTGTAGGACATCCAGCTGGTGTCTGAGAATTGCTTGTTCATATGGAGAAGCCTTCACATATACACATATTGCAGTTGTGTCCAGGAATCCCAAAGGAAGCTTTCTCCACAAGTATTTTTGAAAACAATTGACAGAAAAGTTGAATAAATTTAGTAAATCCCAAATAAATCTTTGCATAGATTAGTAATTACTAACATTTTGTCCCTTTTTCTTTCTTAGATAGATGGAGATATAAGATATAAGCTAGCTATAGATATAAGATTTTTTTTCAGACTCAGATGAGATATTGCAGGTATCATGACACAAGATCTCTAAATACTTAAGCATGTTCCTCCTAATAGGTAAGATATTCTTCTATATGAAAACAATAATTTTCAATGTGAAAAATGTAACAAATATGATACTCTTAACTAAAATGTAATACATATTCCGGGTTCTTCAGTTGTCTAATAATGTCCTTTCGAACTAATTTTTAATCTAATGTAGGATTCAAGTAGGGATCATGCACTGCATTTAATTGTCAGTATCACTTAAACCTTTTAAAAATAGAATTGCCATTTTTAAGAGTTCAAGATAGTGTTTTAAAAACAATTTCTGAGCTTTGATTTGTCTCATCATTTCCTCATATTAGGTTCAAGTTGGACATTTGTCAGAGTATTGCATTAGGACAACTGTGATACTAGTTTCTTCCATTACTGATGATGTCACGTGTCATTACAGAGTTACTGTGGTGTCCCATTTCTCCATTGGAAAGCTACCTTTTCCCCTTTGTCATTAATGATTTATCAGTGAGGTGAAAGGAATGTGTAAAAATCCTGTTTTCTAACAACTTTTTATCTTATTAATGAACCTTGCCTGAAGTTAGTATTAAAAGTGTGCGGCAAAATGTTTATTTTTTATTTTGATTGTTCCTATGTCACTAGATCCCTACACACTGCCCTCCCTTCCTCCTCCTCTTTCTTCTTCCTTTTCCCTCTTCTCTTCTTCCCCGCTCCTGCTCTTCTCTCCCTCTCCTCTTCCTTCCTTCCTCTCTCTTTTGTTTACCTCTTCCCCTCTTTGTATGGTTACCATTGCATTGTGGACTCACAGATCAAATGTGAGCTACCTACTGTGATCCCACTTTTCCTTTTCCGTAAATCTCCTGGGGAAAGACAGTCTAGTAGCATCCCCTGCATGTCAGACACATTGTGTCTGAAGAGAGCGCAGAGAGCACCCCGCACAGGATAGCTACTGAGTACATATGACCTTTGGACAGAGCTTTCCCTGCTTTCCGGCATGAGAAGGCCCACTTTGTCCCCTTCCAATCTCAGTCTGATTATCAGTTATGTCTCTAGAAACTCTAGTTCTTAATAGCAACTGTGTTTATAAACAAAGGTCCAAATATTAGGTTTAATGGAATCTTTTTTTAAAAAAGCAGTCTTATAAAAACAAGAAGGAAGTAAATGAAGACAGAACATTGCTCCAGTATGCTATTGTTGTAGCACTGATGTTTTTAGGTCACTGGAATTTTTTTAGAGAGCAGTGAGTTCAATGATGAGGTTTGTACACTGTGCAGCCATACTACACAGTTTTTGCTAAGCTCTGCCTGCCCTACCTTTGTGACTTACGGTACGTTATTTTGTCTCTGTATACCTCTCTGCCTCTACCTCTTCGTCTTTAAAAGGGATATAATATGGGACCATCTTCACTGAATTGCTAATTTATTCTTTTGTTCAACTTAATTTTATTGAGTACGTATTATACCTAATATGTGACAGATAGCTACTCTTATAACAGGGTACAAGACCGACAAAAATCTCTGTTTTTGGAGCTTCCATTGTCATGTGGGAGTTGGACGCCCCACCCCTCCAAAAGTCCCAGACAAACAAATGAAAGGTATGTTCAGGTTCTGACAGGTTCTATGGAAAAAATGAAACTGGCTCAGGGTCCTAGGTTTGGGGAGGGTTGCTATTGTATATAAGCTGATGGGAGAAATCTTCACTGATAGTATTTGAATGGGGACCCGAAACAAATTAAGGAGAATTCTCCATACAGGACAAAGCTAGCACAAGACCCCTCGGCAAGGTGAGGAATGCACTGCGAGAAGAATCCAGGACAAGCCTCCAAGTTGGTGGGTAGAACAATGGAGTCCTGGGTGAGTGGCACTTTGTAAAGACTCCTATTTATAGGAGGATATAAGAAACCATTAGAAAGTTTTCAGAATAGTGATGACACCAACTGACTTATGGCTTACAAAAGATAATTCTTGCCCTGACCGGTTTAGCTCAGTGGATAGAGCGTTGGCCTACAGACTGAAAGGTCCCAGGTTTGATTCCGGTCAAGGGCATGTATCTTGGTTGCAGGCGCATCCCCAGTGGGAGGTGTGCAGGAGGCAGCTGATCGATGTTTCTCTCTCATCGATGTTTCTGACTCTCTATCCCTCTCTCTTCCTCTCTGTAAAAAAAATCAATAAAATATATATTTAAAAAAAAGATAATTCTGGCTGCTGAGTTAGGGCACAGATTGAAGAGGGCCCAATTAGGAAAAGGCAGGTAAGTTGTGAGGCTGTTGCAGTGATCCTAAAGGTAGGATAGGGACAGGTGGTGGATGGTGATAAAATCTAGAGATACTTTCAAGTTGAAGACCACAGTGTTTGTGGTTGGGTTATATGTGGAGTATAGGACAATGAAAACCAACAAGGATGACTTCACAGTTTTGAACATCGATTTGGGACTTTGATAAGGATTACATAGTTAATGCACATAAAACATTTAGAACAGTGCCTCACTGGTGATCAGCAATCTATGAATATTAGTCATCTAAGTCACTTTTCATGCATATGAGTTATTTTCCACTCTTTCTTTGATCCCTTTACGTTGTTTTTGACTTCTGGATTTTAACTTGGCTGGCACCTGAATGTTATTTTTCTAGAAATGCTAGCCATCTAACCAAATAAATTTTAGGAATGCAGTCATCTTAGTACCAATGCCCAAGACTGAAGTCAGCATATACTTCACTTGCAGTGTAGCTGTGGGCAAATTACTGATCTCTCAATTTCATCACCTATGAAATGAGGATAATGATATTTACATCCCAAGGCTATTATGAATATTAAAGAATATCCAGATTAAAAAATGAAAGTCACTATGAAGTATGAGTTATTGCAGTTTTTATTGTTGCCTACACTCTGAGAAGGCTCTTTATGCTAATCCTTGCCACTTAAAGGAATGAAAGAAATGAATTTGAACGCATTAGTCATTCACACTGAGTTTTATTGTTGTTTGGTAATATCTGAAGGTTTTTATTGGTGAAATTTGTTTTTTATATTTTACAGTTTGGGATTTATTGGGACCAGAACAGTTCTATTGAACCACTTTTTAAAAGATTTAATCAACCCAGATCTTCCACTCAGGATGATTTTGAGTCCAGGAAGGGAATGTGGCAGGGGCAGTTTAGAAGATGTGTCTAAGTCACTTCAGAGAGCTTCACACCTTAGTGTATATTAAATACTTCCAGGATACAGCTATCAAACACAACTGTTATAGTTTTGATGCTCAGCAAATGTAGTGTCTAATAATTACAAAAATATAAAAAGCATTTCTATTTGGGATAAAGTTGTAAAGCTTTGATTACTTATACAAAAATTCTGGAAAGACCACCATGGGATTTTTGTGGCTTTTTATCATTTTATTTCAAACTAGAGACCCAGTGCACAAAATTCATGCCTGGGGGTGTGTGTCCCTCAGCCTGGCCTGCATCCTCTTTAATCTGGGACCCCTTGCGGGCAGTTGGACATCCCTCTCACAATCCAGGACTGCTGGCTCCTAACCACTCACCAGCCTACCTGCTTGATTGCACCCAAACCACTCCCCTGCTGGCCTGATTGACACCTAACTACTCTCCTGCCAACCTTATTGCTCCCAACTGCCCTCTCCTGCTACGACCCACCTCTTCCACCAGGACCTGCCCCTTTCGCATGAAGTGGTGGAGATGCCAAGACCAACCTCCTCAATGAGGTATAGAGCCTTGGGACCTTCAGGCCTCACCATGTGGAGTGGCCACTGGGCCCTGCCTTCGCTGTGTGCACAGCCATCTTGTGATGGCCATCTTGTGACAACATGAGGGCGTGACACTACCTAGACTATCTAATCCAATAAAAGAGTAATATTGAAATTGATCATTTCTTCTGTACGCCTAAGCCACACCCACCAGCCAATCAGAATGGCTATAAGCAAATTAACCCAGCCAAGATGGAGGCTGGCAGTCACAGAGCTGGAGTAAACAGGTGGCTTCCATTGCACCAGGAGTAAACTGTCTGCCTAGGCTGTCTGGGCCTTTCTCTGATTATGGCAACATACTTTCAACATTGTTGCAATTATAGAAGCCATGGAGCTGAAGTAAACAGGAGGCTTCCTTTGCACCAGGAATGGAGGAAACTGCCTGCCTAGGCCAGCTGGGCCTCTCTCTGCTCATGGCAACATTGTTTCAATTATAGAAGCCTCAGAGCTGAACCAACAGGAGGCTTTGTTACCTACTGAGGCCTCGGCTTAAAGCAACAATTTCAATTATAGAAGATAAATAAACCCCAGAAATCTGCTTCCAGCCAGTCTCACTGGGACGTTGGGTCAATGGGAGCTGTGGGCAGCCTGAAAGCCTGAAAACGCCCCTCAGCCTGTCACCCAGGCTGGTCACACCCCCATGGGGTGAGGTTCCACAGTGGGGAACTTGGCCAGCCTGCAAACAGCCATCAGCCCCTCACCCAGGCTGTCCAGACATGCCAGCAGTTGGACTGCCTCCGAGGGGTCCCAGACTGCGAGAGCGCACAGGCTGGGCTGAGGGACACCCCGAGTGCACAAATTTTTGTGCACCAGGTTCCTAGTCCTATCTAATAAAAGAGTGATATGCAAATTGATCATCACAAGATGGCTTCCCCCATGGGGTCAAAGATGGCTTCCCTCATGGGGTCAAAGATGGCCGTCACAAGATGGCCAGCAAGAGAGGGCAGTTGAGAGGGACCCAGGCCTGCAGGGGAGGGCAGTTGAGGGGGACCCAGGCCTGCAGAGGAGGACTGTTGGGGGGTGGACCATTCTGGCAGGGGGAGGGCAATTAGGGGCAATCAGGCCAGTATAGGAGCAGTTAGGCATTGATCAGGCTGGCAGGGAAGTGGTTAGGGGCAATTGGCAGGTGAGAGGTCGGGAGCCAGCAGTCCTGGACTGTGAAAGGGATGTCCGACTGCCCGTTTAGGCCCGTTTAGGCCCGATAGGATGGGGCCTAAACCGGCAGTAGGACATCCTTCAAGGGGTCCCAGATTGGAAAGGGTGCAGGTTGGGTTGAGGGACACCACCCCCACCCTCCACTCCCACTCGGTGCATGAATTTCATGCCTGGGGGTGTGTGTCCCTCAGCCTGGCCTGCATCTAGTTGTTAATACCATCTAGTTACTGGGCCTCTAGTTATTAATATAGATGTTAGGTCCTTACTGGGACTGAAGGTGGAAAACAAAACAAAACAAAATACTCTAATGTATTTTCTAGGATAGATAGGGATGCATAGCACTACCCTTGTTCATCAGCTTAAATTATTTTACTGTGCCCAACTGTTTCTCTCTGTGCACTCTAAACTAAAAATCCTTATTCTGATCCATCAAGTTATACTTCTTAGGCAGATGTTATTGTTTCTAATTAATAGAAAAGGGAATAGAGGACAAGGGAGAATAAATCACAGGGTTATTTGCTTAGTAAGTGAAAGAGAAAGAAATACAACCTTATTTTCCAGTGTGTCATCTCTATCTTTCAGTTTTAGACCTACCTATTTTTCATCTAGGTACCAGAATTGTTCTAATCAGAAGAAAAAAAAAATGGTGGTATTTGAGTTTTTTCAATTCCTTGTGCATTTAATGCATAAAAGCTTTTACATTTAAATGCTTTGTGGAGAAGTAAGGTTATAATTTAATTTTAGACACAAGTCAGATACAAAATAATTTCATAATGATGATTTTAATAAAGGTTCAGGAGATATCTGTGTAATCTGTTCAGCAAGCATGTGCACTATCCATTTCATTTTTACATTAAATTATTTAAAAGCAAGTGGACAATTCTCATGGTTGTCACTGGAATTAGGGCTCTGGTCAGACCCATTTCAGAAGGACAACAGAAATGCAGCATTTTAGAATTAGTCTCTATAAAAATAGTTTTACATTTGGACAGAAGTCCATAAGGTAATTTGAAAGACTGCTTTGAAACTAAGATAAAAATGACTTTTAACAACCTTCATATTTAAAGGCACTTCCAAAAAATGCAAGAAAGATTTAAAATATTTAAATATTATATCTTGTTTGTGATATGATCACATGAGGAAACCAAATATATATATATATATATATATATATATATATATATATATATATATATATATATAATCCATAGTCTTCTTAAAAAGCCTTGTTATAAAGGGTTGAAATAGGTATGAAACAATTTAATAAGCCCCCTTTCCAATTCCTTCCTTTTGTCAAAGACAACCTGTGAAATTATTGATGAATCTTAAATATATTTTTCATCAGGAATGTGTTTGCTTTCTCCCACATAGGGAATAGGAATGGGAATTGCCTTGGTAAGGTGAAAGAGGCTGTTGAAAACCAGATTTGGGGAGGAACTGACTCTAACCTCTATATTTTTCAAGCCTTTTTTCAATTTAAATTTTCTATTGTGTAAAGTATTGCATGAGATCAACCAAACACCTTATATAAAAGCCTTTTTTAACATTCATATATAGTATAATTATTTTCTAAGCTCTAAATAATAAACAAATAAAATTACTTTGCCATTGGTGTTTTGGGTTTCTTAGGATATATTCCTAGAAGTGGGATCTCTGGGTCAAATGGAAACTCCATAGTGTTCTCCACAGTGGCTGCGCCAGTCTGCATTCCCACCTGCAGTGTACTAGGGCTCCCTTTTCTCCAGATCCTCACCAGCACTTGTCATTTGGTGACTTGTTGAAGATGGCCAATCTGACAGGTGTGAGATGATACTTCATGTTTTAATTTGCATTTATCTGATGATTAGTGACACCAATCAAAAAGAATATATGCATCCCTATGTTCATAGCAGCACAATTTACAATAGCTAAGATCTGGAAACAGCCCAAGTGCCCATCAGCCGATGAGTGGATTAAAACACTATAGTACATCTACACAATGGAATACTATGCAGCTATAAAAAAGAAGGATCTCTTTTCCTTTAAGACAGCATGGAGGGACCTGGAGTGTATTATGCTAAGGGAAATAAGCCAGTCCAAGAAAGACAAGTATCTCATGATCTCACTCATATGTGGAATCTAATGAAAAAAATAAACTGATAAGCAAAACAGATACAGAGACATAGAAGCATGGAACATATGGATGAATCTCAGAGGGAAGGTGGGGTTGGGAAGTAGTAGGGAAGAGATTAATCAGGGAACTTAAATGCATATAATCATAGTCCATAGACAAAGACAATAGTGTGGTGAAGGCCTGGGAGGGGGGGGTGCAGGGTGGAGGGGGTGAATGAGGAACAAATTGGGGCATATTTGTAATACTTTTTAACTATAAAGATAATTTTTTAAAAAATCAATGGGAAAAAAACAAACTACCATTATTTAGACGTAGGAAAAAAGTTATCTTTTAATACCATAGCTTACAAAAAACTTTTTTTTTTTTTTTTTTTTTGGTTATGTGCTGGAAAGTCAGTCATGTCACAGAGATCCAGAAACTATTTTGGACCCAATACAGACAATAGGTGTTTGTATTTATTATTTGAACCAGATATTGAACATACATTTGTAAGAGAAATTTAACCTTGAGTAAAAAAATCTAATTTTCTAATGAACAGAGATAGGCATTTTTATCCATAGGATTATAAAGAGGAAAATTAAACTAATTTTTCTGATAAGAGTGTGGTTGGCACTTAAATAATTTTTAAAATCGTGGCTTACCTAATACATGCAACCTTATCCAGTGAAAGTAGTGAATAACAGTTCATTGATGATTTAGTCATTCGCTGCGTATTCTTTCGAAAGTAATGTCTATGAACTTGTAATATATAATTTACATCATTGCCCTTTAAATCTGTAGCATGGAATTCATTTCTAATACATAAAATTTTCTCATATGTAAATATGAATAACTTATAATGGACTTTATAAAAGTTTTATACATGTAGCCAATGTGGTGCATGTATCATATTAAAATACTGAAATACACCTTTGTCAAATGAACTCAAAAAGAGTCTGGAGGCTTAGCTATAAATAAATGATAAATGTATTCAAAAGTCTTAGAATTTGCAAACCAGAAATACAACTAGGCAATACCCAGAGTGTTCTGAAGGTGAAGAAAGAAAAATTGAGAGTCCTTACAATAAAAAGTACCTTTTTATCTTAACTAATAAAAGCGTAATATTGAAATTAACCATTTCTCCGGGTCGGGGTAAGCCACACCCACCAGCCAATCAGAGCGGCTGTATGCAAATTAGCTCAGGCAAGATGGCGGCCGGGAGCCACGGAGAGAGCAGCGGGTGAGTCATGGGAACCAGCGAGCAGCAGAGTGGGCTGGGCGGGTGGTGGCTGATGCCTTGCAGGGTCCAGATGTGCAGGGATCCGGCCTATGGGGTGAATAGGCCCCACACCCCAGCTCTGTGAGCTCTTCTTTGGCTAAGAGCCACTGGGGAAGGAGGCCCGTGGGGTCTTGGCCTGTGGGGTGGAAAGGCCCCGCACCCCCGCGGCTCTGAGCTCCGCTTTGGCTAAGAGCCGCTGGGGAAGGAGCCACACGCGGGGACTTGGCCTTCGGGGCGGAAAGACCCCATACCCCAGCGGCTCTGAGCTCCGTTGCGGCTCAGAGCCGCTGGGGAAGGAGGCGCGGGGGACTTGGCCTGCGGGGTGGAAAGGCTTCCTCCCTCCCCCCCACTTGGCTGGTGCTGCTCCTGCTTGGGAAAGAGGTACCAGGGACCCGGTCTGGGAGGGAGGGCAGTTGTGAGGGACCCAGGCCTGAAGGGGAGGATAATTGGCGGGGGGACCAGGCTTGCCTGGGTGGAAAGTTGGGATGACCAGGCTGGCAGAGGAGGGCTGTTGGTGGCAATCCAGGCCTGCAGGGGAGGCCAGTTGGGGACCCAGGCCTGTAGGTGAGGGCAGTTGGAATAGACCCAGGCCTACAGGGGAGGGCAGTTGTGGGGTGGGGGTGACCCAGGCCTGCAGAGAAAAGCAGTTGTGAGGGACCCAGGACTGCAGGGGAGGGCAGTTGGGGGAACCAGACTGGCAGAGGAGGGTTGTTGGTGGGGATCCAGGCCTGCAGGGGAGGACAGTTGGGGGGTATC